>JAWPHD010012538.1:0-75193 GCA_037043455.1 Cyrtodaria siliqua | reverse complement strand
AAATGAAAAGAAAAAAACTGTGATGGGGCCTCAATATAATGTCTCTGTGGTATTCAGTCAGCGAGAAGTAAGCAGTTAAAAAGCATGCTATCCATGATTTTTCAACGACCACATTCAGTTGGGAAATGTGTCTTTAAGCAATATGTATGACTCATACAATTCAATCCGTTTATGTTATCACGCAACACTAATACGATAATATCAGTGGGATAATAAGTATACAATATCGACAGGTTAATGCTATTTGGGTATGGTACACTATTGACAGTTTAAAACTATGCGTATTGTACAATATTGATAGGTTCATTTAATACTGTATGCGTCAGGTATCATATTGATAGGTTACTAATGGATACTTAGTGTACATGTTTTATTGTTGGTTGATTTTAATTCAGTAACACAGTTAAGTAGTTAATAACACATTAATGTTTATAATAATGTCATTTAAGATTCAGACAGTGATCCTCCCGAAAGGCCAAATAAACCAGCAGCAAAGAAGGCGCCACCAGTACCACGTATGTACATAGACAATTTCTACATTTCACGAATCAGAAAAACAAATCAGATCAATTACAACAAGAGGCCAAATAGGGTCTGTATCGCTCTGGCTATATGGTGTCCATGGTGTGGTGTGGTGTGGTGTGGTGGGAGGTCTAGAAAGATTTTGTGTCAGATATGGCAGTATCAAACTATTTTTTTATAAAGTGCCTTCAATTAGCAAGATATAGGGGGAGGGATGTATTTGGCTCAAATTTGGCCAGCTTTAAAACAAATAAAACTTTCGTTAATTAATTAAACCAAGTTTGACATGTGACCCAGTGGCAGTGGCGAATTTGACCCGAGGGTCACCAGTTGAACAAACTTGGTAGAGGACCATAAGCTCAGTGTAAATAATGTAAATACAAAATATTAAACTATTGGCTCTTGTAATTTCAGAGAAGAAGATATTTTACGTTTGTCCCTATTTAAGTCTATATGAAACATGTGACCCTGGGGGCGGGGCCAAATTTGACTTCAGGGTCACTATTTGAACAAACTTGGTAGAGAACCATAAGCTGATGGGAAGTACAAAATATTAACTCTCTGGCTCTTGTAGTTCAGAGAAGAAATTTTTAAAGTTTTTCCCTATATTTATAAATCTATGTAAGTCTGTGACTCCTGGGGCGGGGGCAAATTGGACCCCATGGTCACACATTTTCAAAAAAATGTTTAGGAACATAGGGCTGATAATAAATACAAAATATTAAAGCTTTAGCTCTTGTAGTTTTAGAGAAGATTTTTTTTTAAAGTTTTTCCCTATATCAGTCTATGTAAAACTGTGACTCCAGAGAGAGGGGCCAAATTTGACCCTAGGGTCACCATTTGAACAATTTGGTAAAGGATACTTAAGCTGATAATAAATAAAAATATTAAATCTTTAGCTCTTGTAGTTTCGGAGGAAAGATTTTTAAGTTCTTCCCTATAACTCTTCTGTAAAACTGATCAAACAAGGGCCCCTAAGCGCCCAATTAAAGAAAAATGAACCAAGGTTTCATATGAGAAATGTTATTTTTCAATTAAAAAAAAAAAAAAAAAAAATAATAAATAAATAAATTATAAAACAAAATTGAACCCATGAACCAAGGTTTCTTATGAAACAAAAAGCCTCAACCACGTCGTGGTTGATTTGAAACCACGACCCCTGTATACATTACCAAATAGTGAAAAAAGGCCATAACTCCGGTGTTACTGGTTCGATCTGGCTGGTTTTCAAACTCGTCCGAGCTTTCATTGATATCAACAATGTGGCAAAGACTGGGAAATATCGAATACAAAATGAAGGCGCTAGAGTGTTCAAAAGGCAGAAAATGGCATTTTTAAATAATTCAAGTGCACATAACTCTGGTATTCCTGGTTCGATATGGTTGGTTTTCGAACTTGTCCAAGCTTTCATTGATATTAACAATCTGTTTGGTAAGGATCGGATGACAAATGAAGGCCCTATCGTCTTAATTACTCCGGTGTTACTGGTCCGGTCTAGCTGGTTTTCAGACTTTCATTGATATCAACAATCTGGTAAAGTTTGGTAAAGATCGGATGAAAAATAAAGGCCTTATCGTCTTAACGAGGCAAAATATGGCATTTTTAACTAAATCAAGGGCCATAACTCCGCTGTTACTGGTCCGATCTGGCTGGTTTATGAACTTTTCTGAGCTTTTATTGATAGTAACAATCTGGTAAAGATTGGATGAAAAATAAAGGCCCTATTGTCTTAACGAGGCAAACTATAGTATTTTTAACATAATCAAGAGCCATAACTCCGTTGTTACTGATCCGATCTGGCTGGTTTTCGAACTTGTCTGAGGTTTAAGTGATATTAACAACCTGGTAAAGTTTGGTAAAGATCAGAAGAAAATTAAGGCCTATCGTCTTAACGAGGCAAAATATGGACGACGGACAACGCCATCCCATAAGCTCTGGTGGCCCTAATAAATGGCAAGCGTTGTATTGAATATAACATTTGAAATGAAGCTTTACTTTCTATAACATTTGGTTCCTCTTCTTTTACACATTATGTTTACAATATACACATGTATGGCCTAGAGGTTATTATCTGGAACATCAGTTGGTTGTAATTGGCCTGAAGTGTTTCATGCAGATTAATACAGATATTGGTTATGTTTAACAATTAAACAGTTTTGTCTTAGATTCGTTTAGCAACTCTTTAATAAATATTTCCTCTAAACCGCAACCCTAAATTTGATTTGAAATTACATGCACCCAACACCGTCCCACTATACATCTGTCAACTGTATTTCCAAAATAAGGTACTTACCTCTGAATTATAGCCGTGTTCCCCGGCTATATTTTTCTTTGGTTCCCCTTTAATTGTACTAGCAGATGTCGAAAACCTCTTGTCCCAAACACAACACAAATATTGTCCTGGTATTTCAAGAGCGTTCATGCAAGCCAAAGAGTCGTTCATTCCCACCGTGCGTATGCATCGCAATCAACAGAAATGTTTGAGATAAGTTTTGAGACCGGTGTTAAAGTTAATATACTTTATTAAGAAAATCCAGTAGTAAAACAACCCAATTCTAACAATGCTAACACAACAAACCTCTAGAATAACTAGCACAAGTTGCTAACACAACAAACCTCTAGAATAACTAGCACAACACAACCCTAGTATAAGTAACACACCATAACACTAGCATAAGTATCAAAACATGACACTATTGGCAAGAAAACACAACCCCTGGCATTAGTAACATAACACAACCCTAACATAATTAACGTAACACAACTCTAGCATCAGTGAATCAAAACCATAGTATTAATAACACAACTTAACACTGACTTTGTCACTCAACACTTGCATTAGTAACTGCACAACCCTAGCAGTAGTAGCACAACACAATCCTAGCATCAGTAGCACAACGCTAGTATTAGTAACACTTCACAACCCTAGCAATAGCAACGCAACTCAGCACTAGCATTAGTAACACAACACAACCCTATGAGTTATGACACAACTCTAGCAGTATCAACACTATGTTTCGTTTGCTTGCTTCAACAATTTTGGATTTAATGACTGTATTCCATGTGTTAATGTTATCAATACTTGATTCAATGTATCTATTATATTTATAGCTGAGAGAATCATAGCTCTTACAGTTTTATATTATGTATTTAATGCTATATAAGTGTACATGTGTATTGATCCAGCTGTCCGATTGTTTCTATTAAAAGCACATATATAAATAGCTGGATTGTGTACTATTGAATTTTAGGATATACAGTGTTGATTGACAACCAGTGTTTATGTACTATTCTAGTAATTTCTAAATTATTGTTTACATAATGAGATGCAGATCGTTACAGAACATTCTTCAATCTAGAATGTTCCATGTTGGTATATAAAGCTGGTTTATATACCAACATGGAACATTCTAGATGTAAAACTTGTGAGGATTCAATATCAGTATTCAAAGTGGAGTATTTGGTTCATTATTGTAATTGAACATTTACAAAATATTGGATGCAGTGAATTAAAATATATTGTGAGAGGATAAGAACATATTGTGCTCATCTAGTGACGTTGGATTATTGGATTAAAGGGACACTTGACAACTTTGATTAAAGGGACACTTGCTCATATTATTTGGACTTTATTCGTAAAGATTGTAAAGAAATACTGGATACTGTCACTGCCACTACTGCTGCGGCTGCAATTGCTACTGTTACTGCCACTGCTATATATATGGTTCAGTTTTGATAGTTCGTGTATTTAAATTCAGTTGAGTAGATAATTCCATAGTAATGTTATAATAATGTCATTGTAGCGCCTGGCATAGACAGTGATTCTTCAGAAAAAACAAGTAAATCACCACTCAAGAAGGCTCCACCAGTACCACGTATGTACAATATCAGAAAATATTTATTACATAAATTGCACTTAATGGCCACTGCTGTATTGAGAATAAATCCATTAAATTGAGAACAAATGAAGCTCTTTAGCTTAACAATTGAAACAGGGTAAAGTACAATATATGAACGTGTCTACCCAGGTATCCGCACGTGCACCTCCTCCACTTATGGAAGCCGGAAAGTCGTCATATGACCTTAGCTGTTCGTGCGACTACAAAATCATATTCAATTCAATCTTCTTGCATGAAACAAATACATCTTTTCTTTACAAATAACACATATATGTTTATGGATTAGATTTTCTTTACAAATAACACATATGTTTATGGACTAGAGTGTGATATATCGGTCTGTAGAAAATACAAATGTACCATGCAGCCATTAATAAATATAAATTAAATCCGTATTTCAGAAAGAAGTCTTTTAGTATATTTATACTAAATTGTTCAATAAAAACACCCATTTCAGGCTAAAGGTTTATATATGTCAACTGATTTACAAACATAAGGTACTGTTTACCTCTATATATTCGTGTTCCTCTGATATATAAGTGACTGTGATTCCTCTTTAATTGTACTAGCAAATGTCGAACACTTTTTGTTCAATACGCATGTAAACAAAGAAGTAGACAACGAGTCGCGTGTTCTTACTGTGCCAGTGCATCACAGTCCACGGAAATGGTTGAAATAAGATTACAGACGGGTGTTAATGCTAATTAACTGCCTTAGGAAAAGCTAATTACTCGAGCAAACGAACGCGACAAAACACAGCCCTAGTTTAGAGCCACAGCAAAACTCCAGCCTTAGTAACGTAACACAACCATAGCATAAGTAAAACAACACAATCATTGCATTTAGAAAGAAAAAGCAATCGTAGCATTACTAACACAACAAACCCTAGCAAAAGTAACACACAAAAAGAAGGTATAAAAGTCGAACAGGAAATGTATCATTCACAGAAAACAGTCAACCAAAAACACGCATTAATACAAAGAAGCAAGGCATGTGACATCACAACCACAAAGGGTTGACAATATGGCTACACCTTGGAAATTAGGTCAGTGGTGAAAAGGCCGCTGGGAGTTTAAACTAGGATCTATGGTGCACCAAAACTCACTCTTACCCTATTTTCATTCTTATAAATCAAGACAGTGTAATTAAAGAAATTACCGCCAGGCTATATCCTACAACAAAAGGCAGAATTAATAGACGATACAAGTATAAAACAAAGGCAACATTAATAGACGATACAAGTATAAAACAAAGGCAGCATTAATAGACGATTCAAGTATAAAACAAAGGCAGCATTAATAGACGATACAAGTATAAAACAAAGGCAACATTAATAGACGATTCAAGTATAAAACAAAGGCAGCATTAATAGAAGATACAAGTATAAAACAAAGGCAACATTAATAGACGATTCAAGTATAAAACAAAGGCAGCATTAATAGAAGATACAAGTATAAAACAAAGGCAGCATTAATAGACGATACAAGTATAAAACAAAGGCAGCATTAATAGACGATACAAGTATAAAACAAAGGCAGCATTAATAGACGATACAAGTATAAAACAAAGACAGCATTAATAGACGATACAAGTATAAAACAAAGACAGCATTAATAGACGATACAAGTATAAAACAAAGACAGCATTAATAGACGATACAAGTATAAAACAAAGGCAGCAGTAATAGAAGATACAAGTATAATACAAAGACAGCATTAATAGACGATACAAGTATAAAACAAAGGCAGCATTAATAGACGATACAAGTATAAAACAAAGGCAGCATTAATAGACGATTCAAGTATAAAACAAAGGCAGCATTAATAGACGATACAAGTATAAAACAAAGACAGCATTAATAGACGATACAAGTATAAAACAAAGGCAGCATTAATAGACGATACAAGTATAAAACAAAGACAGCATTAATAGACGATACAAGTATAAAACAAAGGCAGCATTAATAGACGATACAAGTATAAAACAAAGGCAGCATTAATAGACGATACAAGTATAAAACAAAGACAGCATTAATAGACGATTCAAGTATAAAACAAAGGCAGCATTAATAGACGATTCAAGTATAAAACAAAGACAGCATTAATAGACGATACAAGTATAAAACAAAGGCAGCATTAATAGACGATTCAAGTATAAAACAAAGACAGCATTAATAGACAATACAAGTATAAAACAAAGACAGCATTAATAGAAGATACAAGTATAAAACAAAGGCAACATTAATAGAAGATACAAGTATAAAACAAAGACAGCATTAATAGACGATTCAAGTATAAAACAAAGACAGCATTAATAGACAATACAAGTATAAAACAAAGACAGCATTAATAGACGATACAAGTATAAAACAAAGGCAACATTAAAAGACGATTCTATCAAGACGTTTAAAAGTTCTAATGATTTTTCTAATAAGCATGCAGTTTTATTCAGTTTGTAAGATTCAGTAAGTATTTCGTTTGCTAGTTACAATACTCAGAATCAGAAACTTCGTTTTAGCTTGTCTGTTTTGGAAAGAAATGTTTTTTACCTCATGTTTTTTTTTATTTTAACAAATTATGGTCCCTTTTATACTTAAACAAATATATTTGTTAAAATAGTGTATGTAAACAAAAGTATGATAATGAACCTTTGGAAACGGCCGAGCACGACACATAAGAAATATTGCAGTATCGGTTTGATTTAAACTCTTCATGAGCGGTAGTGTAATATACTAGCTACCGCTCACGCCCTCTAGCCCTGGGTTGAGCAGAACTCAATATTCATAAAATCAATATATCACAATTTAAACCACCCCGAAGATGACATGCATACGGAGGTAAGCTTGTATCTCGGAAACTACTTCTCATAATAGATCGAAACTTAACTCGTGTTTGGCACCATTTGGCAGCATGATATACTATTGTTTGTTTGAATGATGTTTTACGTCAATTTAACACATGTTAGTCCATATATGACGGGAAAGTGTTTTGTAGTAGAGGCAGACCACCCCAGTTTTCCTGTATAGAACCAGTACTGTATATTGTATGATAGACAAGCGTCTGTAGCACCGACATCTTGTTCTACAGTATAATTAGGTACTCGTTGTTACTTATTGTCATGTACTATAATTTGTAATGGTAATATGCTATAGATATGTATGGTTTAAAGCAGACACAATCAAACCGAGTCTGCTACTTTATTTTCTTATTTGTGTTTATTGCTTCCAAAGTAGCTCCCTGATCAGTATTTATGAATGTTGATAAATTTTAAATCACTTAAGCGGCTAATTTCATAATGTTAATTTTATTACATTGTTATTTCAGCTTCTGACCCAGACAGCGATTCTTCTTCTGGCTATGAATCTCCAGTAGATACGAAACCGCCAGTACCGCGTATGTACAGCTGCAGTTTCTACATTCAATGCTATATCAGAATACTTCTTGTTTAATGAATTACAGGGATGTCACAGTTTGAAACAGTATACTTTTCTCTATCTTCTTGTATAATGATAACATTTATTATATTTACACAATTAGAGTACATTTAATGCAAATAGAACAGTTATTTGAAAAGAGTTAAGAGTAAATACCAGTGTTCTATACCATAAAAAGTAAGTACGTTAAATTGGCTAATTACCTCGCTTCAGCGAGACCGGGCCACCAGACAGAAACAAATGAGATACCGCCGCCAATTCATCCTAAATTTGGCTCACCACAAGTTGCTAGGCCTCATACTCCCATAAATGAGACACCAACTGATGTACAGTTACCAACAAAGGTATTTGGTTTATATTGTTTTTTATCGCACATATACGGAACGTGATATTCTGTTGGTATCCCTATGGGTACTAATTGTGCACCCCATGTCGCAGATTTGTTTTTATATTGCTATGAAAGATATTTCATGTTGATTCCTTCACCAGATACCCAGACAGATGTTATTGAAGCCTTTAATGACACCTCTCGGTATCTGGATGACATATTTAACATTGAAAGCCTTTTCTTTTCTACTATGGTTAATAATGTATATCCTAAAGAACTTCAACTTTACAAAGCTAATATTTCTGATACTAACGCTTCTATTCTCGATTTACATCTCTCTATTGACAAGGGTGAAATAATTAGCAAAATCTATGACAAGAGAGACGATTTTAATTTTGATATTGTTAATTACCCACATTTAGATGAGGATGTTCCCCGAGCAACTTCTTCTATGTGTCTAAACTTATTCGTTTTTCTAGAGCTTGTACTCGAGTTGAGGACTTTAAAATTCGTAATCGTTGTATAACTAAAAAGCTTCTCCATCAGGGTTACCGTTACCATAAACATCGTAAAACTTTTGCAAAATGTTATTATCGTCACCCTGATCTTCTTTCCAAATATAAACGTCATTTAAGAACTCTTCTGCGACAAGGACTATCACAACCTGACTTCTATGGTGACGTGATTTGCAAACTTCTTAAGATCCTTGGTCATGATCACTTTCATATTATCTTTGTTCAACTTGTTAAAATGTTTATCAAAAGTGGTTATGGTCCTATCATTTTACAACGCACTGCATGCTTGGTAGTGGACCCATTTACAGCTCGCCACTATGTTTTCCTCTTTAAGTGTGCGATGACCGTACAGGATGTGAACCCTATGATGACGTCTACCTAAAGCCCAAAAGGACGTAGACGTTTGATGTTTGTCTGCAATCTTGTCTTGTCTTGCCCTCAATGGTTTATTCTCTTGTTGCTCTGGCTTCTGCCAAGTAATCGCGTAGATTCTTTGTGGCTTTCCAGGCTATTGTTTTTGTTTTGCATTTTTATATACACGAGGATGTTTGTGTTTTATCTGTATTGCCTATTAATGCTGCCTTGTTGGTTAGAGAATAGTTCATGGCGGTGATTTCTTTATTTACACTGTCCCGTTGTATCGGGATTACAGTAGGGTAGTGTGAGGTTTGCTGCACCCTAGAACCTGGTTTAAACTCCTTTATTCCTTATTAACATTGCCATTCATGTTTGTCGTTTTGCGCGTTTTTGGGTTTACTTTGTTCTGTGAAAGCTGCATTTCATGTTCGACTTTTATATTCAGTTTGCTACTTTTTTCTCGTTTCTGAGTATGTTACTTCCTAAGGATACATGCTACTATAAATCATATTTGTGTTACCACTAAATATCGTTAGTGTCGCCTTCTATTTGTTTATTTTTCTGACTTGAAATAGCTTCTAACTCTTCACCAGACTGTGATGCTCTTGTATGTTTATTGCTCGGCCGTTTCCAAAGGTCCATTATCATACTTTTTTTATTGACACGTTTACACTGTTTTTAGATTCGTCAGTTTAAAAATCCATGTTTGTATTATATGACAAACATTACATTATTAAAATATATGCTCAGCTTATGTATTTTGTTTCATAACTGCGTACTGATTTTTATCATTTTATAAGGTTCTATATTCATAAAACATGATTAATTTCCAGGAAGGGTGATTGTAGGCAATGTTACATTTCCTGTTTGACTTTTAACTTTAAGCTATATCAAAATATTTTAAAGAAGGTAAAATATTTAACAGAAGGGATTAGGTATGTGTCAAAGATTATCGCGTTTTCTGAATAAAATTACTAGGCCATAACACGTGTCGCATTTGCTTCTAAATGTCGAAACAATTTATTATAGTCTCTCTATTCTGGAAAATTTTCTTCTTTAATGAACGAGAAAAGTAAAAACTGCAATACAAAAGTGAACAGTTTAACATTTACATGGTAGAGTAATATGCACGGTGAAAAAATGCTTAACGAAGCAATACTTCCTTCGTTATGATAAGTTCATGTCACATTATTAAATTTATACTGATCTAAAACCGATATTCCTGTGAACTCATTCAATTATTTTGGCAAATATTTAAAGTGATCAGTGATGATCACAGAAGATTTCCTTAAACATTGGTTGTGCTTACAGTAAAAGATGATATAAAGGTCAAACATGACGCTATAATTAAATTGATTTTATTAATTTACATTCAGGTGGCAGAGAGGGCAGACTTTTTGCAAAAAATACTCGAAAAAGGTAGACTTGGGTTCCATAACGTGCATCGAGAACTAAAGAGCATTTTCAATAAAAAACAGGAACAAAGTCCAAACTGTAAGAGAGAATCAATAATCTTCGAACACACAGAATTTAAAAACAGTGCAAGAGTATCGCGAAGCCAAAGTGAAAATGACGCTGATAATATTGAATACAAGAATGCGTCTGCTAACAAGTTTGCACAACATCCGAATAAACAACCATCTGTCTATGTTGATAGACCATTACCTCCGCTTCCACAGTATGCCTTGGCAAAACAAGCTCTAATAGAAGACGTGGAGAACCCGACTGATGATCCAGCTGATGATTCACATGAATATGATTACCCGAATCTTGAAGGTTTGTTTAAGAAACCTACAAAGACTCCTTTGAAAAGGAAACCGACTTACATGACACTTTCGATAAAAGAAGTCGATAGAATAGCTCGAGCAGATCAGACAAGTGTGGATTTTTATAAGTATGACGTCTCAGAAGTGGCACGATGTTTTCACATGTGTGCTATGGAAAAATTGGCAAATTTGTGTATGGAGCAAAAAATCGACGGATCATTCCTCGAACAATTCGAATTGGGTAACCTTAAGAAGGAACCTTTCTGTCTGAGCGATTTCGAGGTTACAAAAATAAAGCTTGTCATAAATGATGGGTGGAGACCTAAAGAGCAGGACATAGACTACCTGACCTGAAATCTGCGATATGTTATTATAGTGATTACCTGTACATTATTTGAAGGTACACATGGCAATCTTAATTGTTTAAAAACTCGCGGCGTCCCGTTAGTTTTTCTACATATCTTGCATATGATCAATCATTAAAATCAATTATTGAAATAGAAAAAAGCAAATTGTTTTTGCAGGTTGATTATTTTGCACCATTAACATATATTTAAGCGTATGTTAGAATAAGACTAACCAATGAAAACTCAACATTTTATTTAATGATATATGCAAGCAGGTTAAAGTCAAAATGATACTGTATAAATAAACCGAGACACTATTTTTTATCCTCGATCAATACTTCATGATTGCCATATGATTCTTTAATGTTTTACATTGATTGTTCAAATGAGATCGTGTCGATTTTTACGGATGGCGGGAGGTATACAGTATTTGATCTACCCAGGAATCATGATGTTGTATTCCTTTACCTAAAACAATCGACCGCCATATATGACACCATTTAAACAAACAAACAAACAAACATTTGTTTTCATGTTGTGTGACGTCTTTATTAACTGTAGAGTTGCTGCATATTCTGCTTTAAAAACGTCATTGTTTAAAATGTTAACCCTATATTTGTTCAACACCTTTTATTTATGTTGATCGCTTTATCGATAAATGATTTACATTTGATACATTCCAAATTACAAACATAACGCACAAACGTTATGCTCCCTGCAGAGTTATCTCATAAGAAACACACAAGATGACCCGATAACGGTAAATATGAACAGCTTGGGAAGTATTGTAATATATCTAACACTAAAATGAGACCCTCGCATGATCGTGAATAAGCTCATGTTTCGTTTTCGTCTTTATTTTGTTAAAATATTAAAGTTTCCCTTAAAGGGACACACGACAATCTTGAAGTTATTATCTAGCTTTATTAAGATAACTGTGTACTAACGGTAATGATAACGTTTAATATATGTCTTTATTACATTTCTATCGGTGATAGATTGGAATTTCTCATTGAAAGAATATTTACAATCGCTAATTATTAATAACTAACTCCGAACACACAAATAACTAACTGTGACGCTGAGTTATGAAGTCAGTTATGTGATGCTGACGTCGACGTCATCCGCTGATAACGTTCAGTCTAACACAACCTGCGCAGTCTTTCATATACACAAAGAACAGAGACAGCTGTATGTTATTCTACGATAAAATACAGCTGTTCCATTAATTCCCCGCGTATATTTCATCCGTTGGAAGCGCCACGTTACATGACGTCACTTGGTAAATAGACGTCACGAAGAAAACCTCAACAGTAATTTTAATGAAATGTTAATTACAACAAACTTGCCTTGCTCCCAAACCTTCCACACCCCCGATATAAACCCATCATATACATCAGTACATATACAATTAATAAGCATCTTGAACAAGCTGAGAACGTTTGACAATGACTTAATTGTTTGTCACGTGACTACTAGTGTATTTAAATTGTACCGCGCAGAACGTTGCATACGAGGGCGCCCAATGGAACAGCCTGTAAACATAGACTGCTACACAGCGTTTAAATATAAACGACTGTAGAAGTCCGCCATTATGTTTACTTGCTGGTTTTATAGGCGTAGCCATTTTCACAGTTTATAGATATCGCGCCACCTTAATTCCGCGTTAGTGACGCGTCTGCATTATGTAAACACTATTGAGTGAAATCCCAATACATATATATCTTTTTATAGAACGTAGATCAGACGTTTGGCCATGATCGTGGTTGGAATGCGCTTTATTTAGCCGTAATTTACGGCAATGAAATCGGTCTTTGACTATCGCTTGTTTGAGTGAAACAGTAATTGCGCAGTGAAGCAGTCTACCTGTAAACCTCCTCCCAGATAATATGTAGTGCCCCCACAATAGCGTAAACAATGGGGTTATTGTTGTAGTGTAGCACACCCATTGCAATACAGGAAGTGTCGGCCTGGGGTAGTCGCATAATGGCGTCAATAAATAATTCTCATTTCTTTTTGTAAAAAAAGGCATTTTCACTAATTTAAAGTGCTATTTTTGGTTTATATCATATTGTTGATCTATTTGTTACATTTTTCAAGCATTGTCCTTTTAAAAATTGTGAATTTTTAATTTATTTTGATTATATGGAAATGAGTGTATGAATACAATATTATGGCATCTCAGTGTTTGTGTTTTTAAAGGGAGCATTCATGCATGAGACAAGTTCTTTCTTAGAAGATACATGACCCCCATTTTTCTGTGGATTTTTTGGCAGCATATGTGTCATTTGTGATGAGAATGTAAGTTATTCAACTAGATATGAATGACAATTTAATTCACACACAACTCAATGCAACAATCAATGGGCGTGTTACACCGTGTGTTAGAATCGAAATAATATATACGTACCTGTGTTTTATCGGTGAATAAAATACAGTTAGGAGTTCGGATGCGTAATTCAATCACGAGTGCGTTAGAACGTAATTTACGGCAAAGAAATCGGTATTTGACTGTAGCTTGTTTGAGTGAAACGGTACATGCGCAGTGAAGCAGATTACCTGTAAACAATAGCGTAAACAATGGGGTTACTGTTGTGTTAGAATCGAAATAATAAATATTTCTTAATTCTAACACGACCTGCGCAGTCTTTCATATACACAAAGAAGAGAGACAACTGTATGTTATCCTAGATAAAATACAGCTGTTCCATTAATTTGCCGCGTATATTTCATTTGCCGCGTATATTTCATCCGTTGGAAGCGCAACGTTACATGACGTCACTTGGTAAATATACGTCACAAAGACAAATTCAACAGTAATTTTAATGAACTATTAATAACAACAAACTTGCCATGCTCCCTTGCTTACACACCGATATAAATCCATCTTGAACAAGCTGAAAGCGTTTGACGTCATACAGCGCAAGCTATATGAGACATATGACGTAAGCAATGATTTAAATGTTTGTCACGTGACTACTAGTGTACTTAAACATACTGTACCGCGCAGAACTTTGCATACGGGGCGCCGAATGGAACAGCCTGTAAACATAGCTGCCTGATTACCTTGACCTCCGAGATAATATAGTACCCCCACAATAGCCTAAACAACGGGGTTATTGTCGTGTTAAAATCGAAATAATAAATACGTACCTGTATTTTATCGGTGAATAATTATTATTTCTTAAATAAAGCGAATAGTTTCGGTTGGTTAAAATCATGCACGAACTGATTTAAAATGTAATAAACAGATTAATTAATTCCTTGTTCGATTATAGGGAAATCCCCTTCACTCGATGGTAGACGTGTTTTGGTTTTTAACTCACTCGCATACGTTCGTTCGTGAAAAGAACCACACGTCTACCAGCTCGTGAAGGATTTCCCTATAATGGATCCCAGCAGTTAAATAATCTCTATTTAAATTGGTCTTGCATTGCCATTTTCGGTTTATTTTCTGGTTTCTGGCCATTTCATTTCGTTTTGACTTCGTTTTGGGCTTTCTATGCTTTTTTTATATTCATATATACATGATCAGCTTTTACTTGTATTGCCTATTAATGCTGTCTAGTTTGCTAGATATGTGTAGGATATGGCCGATCAGGAATTTCAGTCTTAAAATATCCCATTTTATTGGGATGACAAGGATAAAATTAAAACTTGTGCACCCTAGCACTTGCCAGTGGTTAAAACCCAACCGGCCTTTTTGCCACTGACAGTTCCAAGGTTTACCCCTGCTGTCAACCATTTACTGTCTGTTGAGTCGAATACTTTGCCCCTATTTATCCGTATACATGTTGTTTGTTTTGAATGTGAGTTTATGATTGATTGGCTGTGTAATGTTCTGTTCGGCCATTATACCTACTCTATACAAGTCACTACACTGTTATATCTACTCTATACAAGTCACTACACTGTTATACCTACTCTATACATGTCGCTACAGCAACTAAGGTATAATCCACAAGGTTGGCTATTTGGTGTAGAATATCTGGGAGCGTCGTTCGTTGTGCATTGGTTGTCTGCGGAGACCTTTGTTTTATGTCTCATCAGAGGACTGATAAGTTGAGAAATCTTTTAAATTGTTCGATAAGTAATCCAAAATCGGTCTTGGCTGGGATAGAACGTGTAATTCATGGGTTACTAAATCGTGGTCCATTACACCACGGCGCCACATGTCAAGCACTAAGCGTGTTTGCGTGCGTGCCTATGTGTATGTGTATGTGGTACATATTTAAAACTGAGACGCAATTTAAAACTGGTAGAGAAGGATGGATAACAATAAATGGTAACGTTATAGGAGCAATATTCGAGACAACAGACTAATCAATTGCTTATTTATTTTGCATTTCTTGTTTTGTTATTTATACATTCAGTTTCTCATGATTGCATTGTCATAATAAAAAAATGAAATTCGTGTATTTGTCTAACGCTTAGTTGTTTACAACCAAATGAAGACCTATCGTATATGCAGTGGATTTGTTATTCGAAAGTTTATTGATTTTGAAAAGGACAGCCTCATAATCGATGATCTTACTGATTGTATTATCATATGTCGTCTTATAACAGACACTCTCTGACCACGCACTCCAGTCTAGAACACTGACTGCTGTTGGTCAGTCCTCTATTATAACATCGTAACTATAGACATGTTAGAACACGTTGGTCGTTCTTATTTATTTCTAGTCCTACATTAACACTAGTAAGACTATAGCCATCTAAAGAACATTTCCAACAGATCGGATTCAATATACTATTCGTCCTCAGCATGCCAGTAATACAATCATATTACCTCTCCTAATTCCTTTGTAAAGTGGTAAACGTAATTAATTATATACTTTATAACATCAAACAATTAATTCGCAATCCATCTAGCAGAGTTGAATTAGTATCAATATTTTCTCTATGCTCCGGGATGAACATTTAAACTATGTTTAACGAAATCATTAACAAATGCATATTAAGGTAATGAAAGGAGAAGTATTGCAAATAATGAACAGTTCTACGATTAAGATGTCCAAATCAGATAAACGTAGATGTAAAATACGAGTAGAAAGTGTAAAAAAGTATAATTTTCAGAGAAAAATACTGAAATAAAACAGTAAATCAGTCACAAGCATTACACTAAACCAAATTGCTAAGTACCTACCTAATAATATGTCATGTTTTGTGTATTTTGAGCTTGATTAGAGATACGGTTAAACTGTAAAATAGCGAGTGTAAATCGTCTGCTCTGATTGTATGAACATATTTTAAAACTTTTAAGTCATGTGTTTTCTTAGAAATAAGTTATAACACTTATACAACTGGGTATATAGGACTTTATTAAGTACTTCGAATTAGTGACGCTTTCGATGTTCCTAATTCTAAAATATGCCAGTTAAAAATATTTTGACATCATGTTTTACTAGCATTACCACTACAAATGCGTTTGCAAAAGAAATTTTCGAAATATTTAACGTTAACGTTGAATTACAGTTACTTGAATTTCAAACAATATTCAATTTAAAGGGAGGTAATTTAAGATTATCCATATTTAATTTTTTATAGATCTGCGATAAATGGGTCAAATGTTCATGTTTTTTTCTATTATTTCATTTTATAAAATAAGAAAATTAGTTAAGATACAAAAATGAGTAATTAGGAATTTTGTTCAGTGTATTATGTCTGCTAGAGCATGGTGTAGAAATGTCACATTTTTTTACGTCCATATATATAAATATTACATTGGTAGTAACTTTACATTTCAGCTGCACTTTGGCGAGTGTAAGACTGAAAGTAATAAATGCGAGCCTCTTAACGCATATTAGCACGTAGAAAGAACTCACCAACATATAATCGTATAATTTGACGAGCCCTTTGATAAGATGCTGCGTTTAATATTTACCAAAACACGGTTATAACAATGCTCATATTAGGACGAGTTACCATCATGGAACCGTGAACGACGAAAGGTCCACTAGGGGCCCAACCCGGACTTTGAGTGCTTGGGCTCTCTCGTAATTTCGATCTCGAATCCGTTGTTTAAAAGATGACTATGTAGATTAATAATCGCATATGTTTATATTCACTTGATAAACATAAGTATAAAATGCAGCTTTCACAGAACACATTAAACTCAAAAACATTCAAAACGAAAAACACGAATGGCAATGTTAATAAGGAATAAAGGCATATGACGTCACACACACACAAAAAAGCTGCTTTTTCAAAGAGGAGCTATTGCGCATTCATCCGAGGTATCGCATCCAAATGGCTGTTTCACTGTCTGAAAATACACTGACGACAGTTTTTTTGTATTTCACTTTTTATCATTATCGTTCTTCCAAGGCATGTTATGTTTGTTTCTATAGCGACGGCAATTTAATATAAATATGAAAGTTGTTTTCTCTCTCATCATCTATGCAGGTTTAAACCCACTTCATGGAACTGCAATTTTCTACAAGAGCTTACAACCGCAAACACACCGAAAAAATGCGAACCAAATAATTAAACAAGGAAAATTTGATGCTTCAAAGCATCAATTCACCGTTAAGGATGTTGCTGATGTTTATCCTCCCTATATCTACTACCAGTGTATATCATCTACTGGTGTTATTCGATATTCGGACGGAAATGAAATGACAGTATGACACCATTCTCATCAAACATTTGTTTTATTTAGAAAAAAAACAACTTATTTAAAAGTGTTAATTTCGTGAAATAAATAAATGCAAAAAAAAAAATGAAAAAAATAGGAAGATAAAAACAACATAAACAAATAATCCTTTTAAATTTAATAATATCTTATGTTGTGTTTATATCGCCAAATGTGTCACACATTGTATCTTTTGACAGCTGAAACCACGATTTATGACGGACGATAATGCTTCAGGTAATAATAGCGTAAATGGTTCTCCATGCCCCTTCGATAAAAAAGCGAGAAAGTTGACAAATTGTTAAAAAACTGATATTTGGTTACAATTCCAGGAAACTTATAAAATGTATAATATATAACCTCTCATATTTAACACACTTCAATAAAACCAAGTCTGCTACTTTGTTCTTTTGTTTGTGTTTGTTGCTTTCAAGGGATCCCTTTTCCAGTATTTTTTCTTCTATCATGCAAATGAACATATCTGCTATATAACATCAACAAGGAAAGGGGCGAGGGTGGAGGTGTGTGTGTGGGTGGGGTGGGGGGGGGGGGGGGGGAAGGGGGGGGGGGGGCGGCTGGTGAATATCAGCTATATACTAATACCGGGTCAAAGGTCAACATTATTTTACCCCTTACAATTGCATACCCTTTCTACTTTCACGTTTTAAATTTAAACATAAAACTGTCAAAGGGCATTATGAGCTGCATTTACAAATATCAATAACATGTCCAGAATACAGTTACAGCCAAATATAGCATGAATCTGCAAAGATTAGCATTCTTTCTTTAATACAGAATTACTTCGACTGTACCAGGCGAGTACATCAGGCTGATTTAAACTTATTATACCTAGATAGATAGGTCGCTGCATGGCATGGTAAATTGTATTGATTAACGCTTACATTCTACTTAAAATGAATTCTAGAAATAACAAACATGTCTAACCGTGAATGCACCGTTCAATTTAGTGAAAAAATGCGCCGTGTTTGAAACTTATTTTTAAAGTATTCCTTTCACAAGCAAAATAAACACTGCACACAAACAAAGTTTACCTAACGAGTACATTCATGCACATGCAGTTTAAAGAAACATTTATGTTAATATAATGTCAAAACCATATCCGGATAGTTGTTAAAATACTACTTTAATATTACTTCACAAAATAAAATTGCTCTCATTAATTATTTCTCCTTTCAGTGCACTTTTAAAACATAATTACAAATATATTCGCTGGATTCCTGCCGGCGAATAATACGTTATCTTAAACATTATACTGTTATTACGTAGCAATGTTAAATCTACAGCCGTGTTTTCACTAAACATATATGAAATACACGAAATAACAACGTAGGGCATGGATACGCATATGATGTTATATAACGGGGTAGGAGTGCATGAGATGTGGGTAAAAGATTTAGTAGGTGAGGAAGAAGTGAGGCTAGGATTACATAGTTAGATGTAGAATACAAGAGCTGTTCGATGTAGCCATCAGGTAATATAAGCTCTGATGGGACGCAGGAGACATCTTCACTCTCGGTCAAATGACACTCAGGCTACTAAACCGCAAATAAATGCAGGATCAGTAGTGCCGTATTACTCCACAGAGGACCTAGGAGAATACTGCAATGGTATAATGGCATATATGGCTGGCAAGGCGACCCCTATACAAACAGCCAACAAGAGTGTCATCAGTGCCCACATTGCGACGTTCACGCGATGAAGATCCAGGTGATTGACATGTATAAACAAATATCGATCGATAAATCATTTAGACTATTGCGTCGAAACCTTCCAATGCTATTTTAAGATTAAAATTGTTATGTTGTGCAAGATACCGTGCACTGAAGTAAATATTGCATATTTAAATTGTAAACGTACTTCCTGAATTGACGCAAGAACGTTTAAACCAGATCGATGTAGTTGTCTGTGTACGTAATAGTGGGGCAGATTGGTGAAAAAAATGTGCATTGTTTGATAAAAGCACCAAACTTTGCACATAGCTAGACAATACCATACTGAAAAAAAATGGCTATGGACACACGCAAGATTTTTCAAAATGGCCGCCATTTTCAAAATGGCCGCCAAATATGTAATAAATAATCAGTTGATCCTATATGTATCAGGTTTTAACAACATATATTATGGCAATCGCAACATATTCCGCAAAATAATAGACAAAAAGTCATGCAATACAATCTGGGTATATTTTAAGTTCAAAATGGCTACCATTTTCAAAATGGCCGCCAAAATGTGTTGAAAATAGTAAAATTTATAATTTATAATAGTTGTTTGTAAGAAAGTAATTAATATGTTGAATTTGTACACTCAGTTGTCCTGGCATATTATTTGTTTGTTAATATTGTAATAAAGAGTTATTTAGAAGCACCCTATGGTTAATGTGTTGAGGGATTTACAAGTTTAAATCACATTTCACTTCCGGTTGACTCTAGGTTTTCTCCAGCCTTTGGAATTTCTGAAGGGTACTAAACTAATTTTCTTATCAGAAACTTCATTATAAAATATATTTATAAAACCCTAAAATACCTTGACTTGGTAAACCTTATTTACAAGACAAAACATAAACAAAACCTAAACATGAAGACATCTTATTCTAACGGATTAACTGCGTCAAAACTATATAGTTGCCGAGCAGAAATGAAATTGGCCTGAAACCCAATGTGAAGATCATAATGGCATTTTGCGTTGAAACCTTCGTATTTAAAATGGAGGTACTTAAACAATCTGAGACTTGTTTGAAGACTATAGATGGACCAGTGCCCATGAGGCAATTATGACATTGCATATTCATTATGTGATTACCATACTTATGGTAAACCGGGCTTACGCCTTAAACCATTGCATATTGCACATGACGATCATAAAGAGAAACCAAAAGTTCGCAATTGCAGTACTGTTCAGTTACCGGTACACTTTAAATCTTAAAATTAGTCATCTCTGTGTGTAAAATAAACTTCATTAGTGTTGTCTCATCAATACCCAGTAAACTAGCTCACAAGCAGAAAAACAAGATTGTGGAAGAAGATGCAGGTGCAGTAGGTGCTGTATACACATCGCAGCTTCCTCACTGGATGATCTCTGAACCAGATATGGTTAGAGTTATCTGTTAATTTCAGTTATCGCAATAATTCATCAGGTGCTGCCTATGAAAATACTCTGACCTTTTCCATCATGAACAAGTTAAAGATATTCGTAAGACAGTTTGAGTGACACAGTAGAGGAGTTAGAAAATATATTTAAGGACAATATTGAGGTTTTACTGGCACTTGACTTACGTCACATAGACGACTCTCGTGTGACAGAAGTTGCAACAAATAGGTAAATTATGTAATGCAAAGCATGACACATTTGTAACAGAGCTTATAGATGACATAACCAAGTCTGTCTATTCATGCCATCTTTGGGATGGTTAAAATTGTGTACTGTTGATTTTATGATTATTGAGTTCTGCTCAACCCGGGGCTAGAGGGCGTGAGCGGTAGCCAGCATATTTCACTACCGCTCATGGACAGTCTCAATCAAACCGAGACTGCAATATTTCGTATGTGTCGTGCTCGGCTGTTTCCATAGGTCCATTATCATACTTTTTTTAAACAGATAAACCAGAACATGTTTTCTTTCCTCAGTGGTCACCTACAACAGATGCTATAACTTGCTTTCTTTTCTCGCATATATATGTATCATATTAGGTTCCAATTAACGGCAGATTAGGGTGTCTCACCAGCCTTTTCTAACTTTGGAAAACTTTTTTGGATTTTAATCAGACTAAGCGAGCTGCCTTAAAAATGCATTTTAATGCTTGGAAAACATTAGTAAGTATGATCAACAAGATCCTTTACACATTTTTGAATGTCACTTGCAGAATGTTTAGTATGTGACGGCTATCATGCAAAACAAAATCAGAGCTCTGGCTAACTGGCATAGCAATCGGTTGCGGCTAGAAGAGAAACTAAAAACACGTTCATTAAAACAGAGATGAAGATGTGCCTTGTATCAGACAACGAGAATCTGGGACTGATCTCGATCATTTCACTAAGATGATATGATACAATGCGTGTGATGCATGTAGCAGGTGGCAAACAATACTTTATTAAACTTATGCTATATACAGTAGACACAGACGTTGTATTACTTGTTATAGCAGTGGTAATGTAAATACAGTTAGATGAGCTATGTGTTAGTTTTAGGAGCTAGGAATCACTTTAGGTGATTCGTTGCACACTGTATTGCCTATTCATTAGTTCATATAAAATAAGACGAATAGTTGCTTTTCACACTTACTAGATGCAATGAAATATCTTCATTTGCTGAAAAAGGTAAAACCTGTTCTTGGAGAATCTGGCAATACTATGTTGAGGTTGAACAAGCTTTCCAATTCCAAAATGTGTTCTTGTTGGAAAATGTATGACAAGAGGAAGTGCATGTTCGACAAGAGGAAGTGCTGTTGATGTCGCAAAGAATGGTTGACATTCAATGGTTCCAAGATACAACAAGTCCATGTCACCAATTGATGTAGCTCTTTTCAAGGACACCTACCAAGTTGTTTACAGGTTGTAATTGGACATTGTTGGAGACATGGCCTTTAGGTCCACCTTTGAAATGCCTACATCCGGTGACTGCGGTTGGAAGAGGGTATGTTGAAGCCATTCTCGATAACACTACCACAGGCATCAGCGTTTGCAAGGGATTTATTAAATGTAGATGTCAAAGAGACAAGTGTGTTGCAATTTAAAACGAAGTGTTAAAGCAGAAATGATGTTTACAGTCTTTTAAAAATGGGATGTTGGGTACTGTGACTGTGATTAAGAAAATTTATACCATTTAGATCATAGATAGTAAGATTAGATTACATTTAATGTTAGCTCTCATATTGAAAATGTTCAAATGATATGACCACTTATTACATTTGAATTTGTGTATATAACAAACTTCTTTTTGATTTTGTTTTCTGATAGTGTCTTGTTAATATTGTTTAAATCAACAAATGTAATTTAAGGTCGTAATTAAATTTTAATTCCGATAAATTGGAGATGAAAAATATTGTTTAAGCATCCTTTCCGATATGTTTTCTCCAAGAGTTTAGAAGACTCGGCAAGCTTGATTTTTTTATAACCTGCGGCGTCCCATTAGTTTTGTTACTTTATATGCATGTTTTAAAATCAGTTTTTATAATTATGTAAATAGTTCAAAGCAAATTAGTTTTACATATTACTCATTGGGGAATATATTGCACCAATACAATATTAAAACTTGTAATACAATAACCACAAACAATTAAAAATTCTGCTTTGTATTTAAGTATATGCAAGAAGTTTTAAAGTTAACCTGATATTGGATTAATCAATTTGGATGCTTGATAAATGATTCAAGATTGTTGCGTATACCTTTAATAGTGTTTTACCAAGTCACTGGATGTATACTTACGAGTTATTATATACTAAAAGCCGCCAATAGAGATGAGACTGAAACTTAAACACACTTCAGAAATGCTTAAGGCTAAAGACAACTGAGACAAAACTAGTCTCAAAGTTGCGTAGTATGTATACATGTGTAAAACCCCTAACCCCTGAAGTATAGGGGTGTATCTAACAACTATTTATTGAAGTCTAGACATACACATAAATATATCAAGACAACACCCTTTGTAAAACACATCAACATTTTGATTGCTTTATAAAAAAATACAATTTTAAAAAAAGCGGTTTTGGCGGCCATTTTGAAGAAAAAAATGACCCAAATTATATGGCATATTTTATTGTCTATCAATGTTCTGAATTTAGTGTATTTACAATAACAAGTTTTGATGAAATCAATTAATTATGGGCTTCATTAATTCTTTATGGAATATTTGGCGGCCATTTTGAAAATGGCGGCCATTTTTCAAAATCTGACGTGGGTCCATAGCCAGAAATGTTTAGCAGAGTATTGTCTAGCTATGTGTCAAGTTTGGTGCTTTTATCACAAAATGCACAATTTTACCAATATATGTCACCAATCTGCCCCACTATAAGATCGCAGTCATGCAAATCGTAGCGAATTGCGTTATTTATAAATCGGAAGTGTGTATGTTTTTTATACGAATTCACGTGGATTAATCGGCGATATGCAGAATATACGAGACGTTTTAAAATCTGGCAAATACCATTTTCCTATTGTTGTCAGATCGACGTGCGATTTGTTTGACAATGTGTTCCCATGTAAAGATATGGGAAATGACGTGGAAATGTCATTGGACAAACCAATACTAATACCGTATGCACACGTGAGGATTTTGCCTGTAGCAGACGAACGCAAAACAATGTCAGAACATGGAGGAGATTGGATATTGGTATACAATGGCTTTGTGGGTGAAGAGCTTTTAATCCCACTTCGATATCCCGGGAAACTCAAAATAATACCCCACCCTCACAGCAGGCCAAGATATACATCAGTATCACAGGTAATGTTAATTTTGTATTTAGTTAGGTCAAAGTAATGCGAAATTTGTGTTCACGAGTGAAAGGACATTCAGGTTATTGTGTCTATGTTTATACTATTTAAAACACGTTCGTGTTTAACGACATCTTATTCTTATTCTGTTAACTCCAAAGCATAACATATGTTTTAAGAAAATTCTACATAAATAGTCAAGTAATGAGCTGTTGCTTTAAAAAACTCAATTCAGATGCCTAGTATTTTTGTGCAGAAATTGTCCCCCACCCAAACCCAGCATGCAATAAGTAGGAGATTAGTGTGTCGCTTCCTGATAAGTGTCAATAAGAGAAAAGGTTATAAGGGTCAATAAAACACAGTGAAGTTGAAAAGTATGCTGCGGGAGGCCCTAATCAATGGAATGTGGTATATTGAGTTATTCATGTTTGTATACCTGTTAATGGCTATTGGAAGACATGGATAGAAACAGTAGATATAAAAGGACCACAGTCAACCAAACGCACGCATAGAAACAAACAACAATTATAAAGATGAATAAAAGTCAAGATATCACATCATCACAAACACATAAGTGTTGACAATAGGGCTACCGCCTTGGAACGGTCAGTGTACTGTGATTATACAATGACGGATTATATAATGTTCGTTAAAACCCCTGTTATTATTTCGTCAAACTTTAAGATAAACCCTCTTGCACAAGCAATTTAAGAGACCATGACCAAGGGTGACAGTTTTCGTAGTGTTATATAGAACATGCTTTGTTGGGAGGGTGCACTGAAGCATTTAGAATGTCATATATCGCAGCTTATAGCGAGGAATGTATGGTGGGTGGGGGGGGGGGGGGGGGGGGGGGGGATAAAATAATTAAAGACCTGGTCTTCCGTGTATTCCAGCCGTAATTGGTGGATAATAAAATAATTACGAAAAAAAAAAAATCAGCGGTTATCCACTACTTATGGGATAGTTGAATTAATGAATGAATGGTGTTTTACGGCACGTCGACACATAAATAGATCATATTGTGCGCAAAAATCGACGAAAAATTAAGAAATAAGTATTATTTAAAAATTAATGTAAATATATAAAGATAAAACTATTAAAAAATAAGGGATGATCTGGCGTAATATAAACTATGTATGTAAATCAATAAATGCCCGTCAACGGGTATATAAACAAGTATATATATATATATATATATATATAAAAACACATTATACTGATTTATAAAGTCTGATCTCTTTTAGGAAATCTAAAACAAGACTAAAATCTACAGTATCAAATAACTCTTTCATAGTATTAACATTGTAGTACCTTTGACGCACAGGATCAAAGTCTACACATTCCATAAGATGTGTTTGACCGTTAACGGTGCAAAGCATGGTATACATTCTGGTAACTGCTCACCTTGTAATAAATATGAATGAGTGTAACGTGTATGCCCTATCCTGCACCGGGCTAGTACAACTTCCTCTCGACGAATGGGTCTACTAGAAGAGCGCCATTCTCCGAGTAACGGTTTAATTGAATGGAGTTTATTGTTAACTGACACATCCCAAGCGGTTTGCCAAGAGTTACGAATATATGTGTTAATACAACTTTTAAAATCAGTATAAGATAATTTGGTATTAGATATATGTAAATCTAATGCTGCCTTAGCAGCACTATCAGCTCTATCATTACCACGTATTCCTACATGGCTTGGAAGCCAGCAGAAAATAATAGCATTATCAATTATAAGAGAATTGTACTTTTCTAAAAGTTGAAGCACAACTGGGTTATCATGTTTCATATTACCCAGTGCTTGAAGAGATGAAAGGGAATCAGAAAATATTACAAAATGGTCATCATCAGATTCCTGAATATAATTCAAGGCAAATTCAATTGCCTTAAGTTCAGCTGAAAAGATAGAGGCCTTGTCAGGCAGGCGGCTCTTTATGCTGTGAACAACAGCTGCTGCAGCTACCTTATCTCCATCTTTAGAGCCATCTGTCTATATATGTTGAAAGTTACTGTATTTCGATTTAATTTCATTAAATTTGCTTTGAAAGACAGTAGGGTCTGTACTGGATTTGTTATTATTACAAAGATCAAAAATAATTGTTGGTGTTTCCAAAGTCCACGGTGGAATTTGTGGTACTTTGTACTTGGCAATCAAATTTAGGTTGACTTCAGTGTCTCTTAATTTTGGTTTAATACGAAGACGAAATGGTCGAATGGCCTTCGGTTTTCAATCAAAAAGAGTTTCACAACTAGGATTAAAAACATTATCGAAAGTTGGGTTTGAAGGGTTAGACTTTAATTTAATGGCGTATTGAAGAGCTAATGTGTCCCGTCTTTGAGACAGTGATGGTTCATTAGCTTCAACATATAGACTTTCGGCTGGTGATGTACGAAAGGCACCTAAGGCGAGTCGTAATCCTTGATTGTGTATTGGGTCGAGCATCTGCAAGTACGACTTGCGAGTCGATCCATATACTATCGAGCCGTAATCCAACTTGGATCTGATAAGAGATCTGTAAAGTCGCAAGAGGACTTTTCGATCTGCTCCCCAATTAGTGTTTGCAACAACTTTAAGTAAGTTAAGAGCTTTAAGGCATTTGGCCTTCAAGTATTTAAGGTGTGTTATAAACGTTAATTTACGGTCGGAAATAAGACCAAGGAATTTTGTCTCATCCAATACTGGTATTGGTGAGCCATCCAGTGTTAGATGAGGGTCTTCATGATGTTTACGTAGTTGACAAAAATGCATACAGTTAGTTTTAGATTTAGAAAATTTAAAACCATTTTCATCAGACCAGGTCTGAAGTTTATTGAGACATTGTTGAAGTTGTCTCTCAATAGTGTTCATGTTTTTTGCACGATAACATATAACAAAGTCGTCAACATATAGAGAGCAATCCACACCAGGATTGATGCATTTAACTATACTATTAATTTTTATATCAAAAAGGGTGACAGAGAGTATGCTGCCCTGTGGAACACCCATCTCCTGTTCATGAATGTCAGAGAGGGTTGAACCCATTCGGACACGAAACTGTCTTTCATCTAAGAATTTCTCTATAAAAATGGGTAATCGGCCTCTAAGACCAAGATCGTGAAGATCATTCATAATACCGTACTTCCATGCAGTATCATAAGCTTTCTCCAAGTCAAAAAATACAGCGACTAGATGTTCTTTTTTTATGAAAGCTTCCCTAATAAACGATTCAAATCGTATGAGATTGTCTGTTGTGCCTCGTTGGTGCCGGAATCCACTTTGATACTTTGTTATCAGCTTGTTGGATTCCAGGTACCAAACGAGTCTCTCATTAATCATTCGTTCCATGGTTTTACATATACAACTCGTTAAAGCAATAGGGCGATAATTTATTGGGTCCGTATGATCCTTTCCAGGTTTGGGGACTGGAATAACGATTGCTTCCCGCCAAGAATCGGGGATAGTTGAAAGGTATGCCACAGTGAACATGAGGTTCTGTCAGAGATAACGGAGAACATGGCTTTTAAGTTAACCTGTAGGCCTTATTGCCTACTGACTGTTCCAAATCGGTAACCCTGTCTTCACTACTCTTTACGGTAACATATTCTTACAGTTTCCTGTATAAGCCCTTTTATCGTGTGTTCTGATTATATTATTGTGTGTTCTGATTATACAATTTATTTTTTAAAAATCGTAGTATAAAATATATTTCATAAAAGCGTTACTATTTGATTGTCTTCTCTTTTATTTATTTAAAATCCACCAAATGATTATGATTTTTCATTTTCATTATGAAATGAAAATAAATGTAATTGTATTAGCATACAATTTAATTTTAATTATTTAAAGATGTTGCCTTACCTGTACATTAAATAATTAATTTTACAATTATATGTTTATTAAAGATTGGTTTTCTAACCCACAACCCCCATTGACTCCGGTATATTTCAACTAGTATACTTTTTTGTTAGTGATATTGTCTTGTAACATGAACTCAACAGCAGAGTGTATTTAATAAATACTGAATAAAAACTAATGACATGTTTTTGTATTTTACTGTTATTTTTAATACTAACTAATCGTTTCTATTGCACACAGGCCTATGTCAATAAAAGACATAAAGACATCTATGTGGCTCCAATCCAAGGGTCATGCGTCTTGTACGTGAGTTTATATAGAGATTATATAACTGCTTTCACGAGATGGTAGACGTGTGGTTCTTTTCACGAACGACCGTATGCGAGTGAGTGAAAAACAAAACACGGTCTACCATCAAGTGAAGGATTTTTCGAACACAGCAGTTAAATAATCTATTTATTACATTTTAAATAAGTTAATGTATAATTTTAACTTAAATTTTCTCTTTATTGAACGTTATCGGTGGATGATGTTGACGTCAGCAACACTTCATTGACGTCATAAATGAACGTCACTGTTATTTTTGTGTTCGGAGTTAGTTATTAATTTTTAGCGATTATGAATATTCTTTCACCAATAGAAATGTAATACATAGGGATACATATTGATATATAGGAAATACTCTAAACATATTCACATCAGCAGCTGCTAATCCATGGAGACATGGATTGTTTGTAAATATAAGCAACTAGGGTAACATAATCTGTTAAGAATCTGCTGGGCCAATGTCATCTACAAGTTATGAACTGTGACCTCTTATCACCGATTTGTTTTTGTATTGCTATCAAAGAGATTTCATATCGAGTCTTTCATCAGATTTGTTTTTTCCAATTCCAAATTCTTTATTCACTTAGGTTCATACATATGAACAGCATAAGCAACAGTTACAAAATACATTTATATCAATGGCGACAGATCATCAAATATAATTCTAAACACGTATACACCAGGAAACGACTATATACAAACTATCTAACAGTGCGGTTTATGGATTTCTAACCAAAATATGAGTATACTAAATAGTCTACTAGATGTTACAGGATTAATAGTACTACTACTACTACTACTACTACTAATAACAATAATAATATAATAATAATAATAAATAATAATAATAATAATTGTTTTGTAAACATCATTTCAGATAATTGTATAGCATGTTCATGTTTTTATACAAAAATAAAAAATTAAAGTTAACAGGTTTTGAAACTAATTTCGTATTAAAAAAGTTTATCAAAAGAGGTTATTTTTGCAACGCACTGCATGTTACATTGAAAGTAAACGGACCTTGTAAATGCGTATGCAATACTATAAGAATATGAGTTCAAGAACCATACATTTATCTACTATAGTTGTTGACAGAATGGAAATGCCATACAGTGTTCATTGGAATATGCTATATATTATAACACTTCCAGCATATCTTTAGATTTATACCGTAAACAATCTATGCGAACCATCAATGGTGTATATTTTATTTCTTTCATAGATCATAGAAAATCCACCACCATACATGATAATGGAAGAAGACATTGAATACAAAGATGCCACTGGAAATCGCGTACGCATACCTGGACGGACGAGACTAGAAATTAAAGCCGTTACATCAACTAAAAGTGATTATATTAATATGAACTTCGTAGACTGCCTTTATCTCGAGTGCGAAAATGAGAATGGTGTAACATATTTACTAAATGAACACACTCGTGTTAATTGTACAGGCGTCTATACTCAGCAGTTGTACACACTGACGGAACTAGTAAATTCGATGCTTCTACCAAAAGTTATTCAGTTTAAAGATGTACCCAGATCTGACATTGTCGAGTTTGACGTAGACAGAATAGATGGTTTACTGACAATGTCAGAAGGGTGTATAGAAGTACTTGGAGTCAACCAACTAGAAGTTATTGTCGGATGGACACCGAGCGAATTTGAAAACACTGCCAAGAAAGCTATTATACCAAAAGAAATGTGGGATAAAATACCAATAAAGGTGACGGAATTCAAAAGTAAACACGAACAATTGACATACATTAACACGCAATTTGGCAAGTGTGATGTCTCAGTGTTAGAGGACGATAAACTGTATTTCGTGGCGGCTAGAAGCACGGATGTAACCTGGTTGAAAAACACTCAATGCCATAAAACTAGTTTGTTAAGTAAGAAAAACAACACACCAAGTAGTAAGTATTTCTACATTATATTTATATATATGAGAACGTGCAACTAAAAACTAAAAGCAATGCAATATAAAAATGCAACTACTTCCGAATTTAATATATCTAGCTGAATGACCATCTAAGTTTAGTTTGGATGGGCTGCTGAACTTCCATACATTTATTTATAACTTTGGTAAGAAATGCATGTTGTAAACAGTTAGTTATTTTACTAATACTATTCATTTGAACCCCATTTTATACACTCTATTTTATATAAGGATTTGAATAAGTATTGTTTTTTAACATTTAACATGTGTGGTAATGTTGCTGTGTTGCTTCTATTCCATGAAATAAAGATAGTAGTATTTGTTTATATTGTTGTTAACACTTTAAGATAACGATTCATACTTCCAATTGAAAATATAACAAATAAAAACAAAATCTCTCCCAAACGGATAACCACTAAAATTCGGTTACATTTTACGATTCAAATTAATTTCAACATACCGTAAAGTTGCTAACACATACGTTTAACTTTTGTTTCATTATTCTCGTAATCGTACCGAATGTATTCTATGGTATTGCAATGCTTTGTTATTTTAAGTACATGTACAAAGAACATGCCATTTAACCACATTTATTTGTATCTAATATGTAAACATATTCATGGGCCATATTTCATACTCTTTTAAAACAATAAACAATATTACATATTTTAAGATAAAATATACTTTATTTGTGGAAGATTGTTCACTTAGAACAATGTGAGCAGAACAATAAGGTAGCTGATGTGCCATGTGGGGAGAAAATGGGAAAACTGCTTATAAAAAGAACAATAAATACTGAAAAAGGTGATCCCTTGGAAGCAACAAACACAAACTAGAGAGAAAAGTAGCAGACTCGGTTTTATTGAGTCTGTTCATGAGAGGCAATTGTAAGATGCAACACCTCTCACGCCTCCTAGCACCGGCTTAAGCGATATTCTACTTTAAAGCAACACATAATGGGCTTGATGATCCCAAAGGACCAGCGAACACAAACTCAAAACCCACCCCCTTCCCCCTCCTACACACACCCAATATAAACCCATCATATGCATCAATACACATAACATTAATAAGCATCTTGAACAAGCGGAGAACGTTTGACGTCAAACTATATAGCGCAAGCTATATGACGTAACGGACGTAACGAATGACTTAATTGTTTGTCACGTGGCTACTAGTGTACATACTATACCACGTAGAACTTTACATACGGGGGCGCCCAATGGAACAGCATGTAAACATTGCAGCCTCATTACCCTGACCTCCGAGATATATAGTGCCCCCACAATAGCGTAAGCAATGGGGTTATTGTCGTGTTAGAATCGAAATAATAAATACCTACCTGTATTTTATCGGTGAAACTGTATTTTATTCACCGATAAAATACAGGTACGTATTTATTTTTCTTAATTATTTACTTAAAAAATAGTATTCGTGTAAATAACATATGCATGTATGGGACATAACGTCGCGTTTAACAACATTTCAGTCATATCACGAAGGTGTCTACTTGTATCAGTGAGCTCAATGCTCATTTTCATAGTGCTGCCACACTGGAATATCCCATCGTAGACACATGCCATACTACCCCACCCAGTCACATTATACTGACACCGAGACTACTATTATAACTACCCAGTATATGCTGAACGTCAAGCAAAGGAGCTACTTGTACAATTTTATCGAGTATTTTTCTGACCCAAACGGAGAATGAACTGACAACATAGAACAGTGTTGCAGTTTAACATGTGCACTTTTAGAGTATACACAGGCTGTAGTGCAAGTGTGTGTGTGTTTAATTTCAAAAGATCCATTAAAAATTGCGTTAAAACAAGTGTATACACATTTGCATGTCATGTATTATTTGCTTTGCTAAAGGTCATATTGAGTTTATTGTCAGACTGAAAATTTAGCAAATATAGATACAAAAATCGATCAGAAAAAGTAGCATTCAAGACGACAGTCAACCACAAACACACACAAAAACAAAGAACATCTTTACAGATGGATAAAAGGCCAAATAAGACATCACAAACATAAAAAGGGTTGACTTCGGGATAGTTAAAATTGTGTACTATTGATTTTATGAATATTGAGTTCTGCTCAACCCGGGGCTAGAGGGCGTGAGCGGTAGCTAGCATATTTCACTACCGCTCATGAACAGTCTCAATCAAACCGAGACTGCAATATTTCGTATGTGTCGTGCTCGGCCGTTTCCAAAGGTCCATTGTCATACTCTTTTTTTGACAATAGGGCTACCGCCTTGGAACGGTCAGTGGCAAAAAAAAGGCATCTGGGCGTTTAAATCAGGTTCTATGGTGCACCAAACCTCACACTTATCCTACTGTCATCCCAATAAAACGGGACAGTGTAAATAAAGAAATCCCCGCCATGAACAATTCTCTAACCAACAAGGCAGCATTAATAGGCAATATGAATAAAAGACAAAGATGCTCGTGTATATATAAATACAAAAAAAAAACTAGCCTAGAAAGCTACAAAGAAGGTACTCAATGACTCGGCTGAACCAAGAGCATCAATAAAACATTGAGGGCACGACAAGACAATACTGCAGACAAACATCAAACGTCACCGTCCTTTTGGGCTTTCGTTAGACGTCATAATAGGGTCCACAGCCTGTCTGGTCATCGCATAATTAAAGAGGAGGAAGGCATAGTGGCGAACTGTAAATGGGTCCACTACCAAGCATGCAGTGCGCTGCAAAATGATAGGGTCATAACCTCTTTTGATAAACAAGACTTTTAACAAGATTAACAAATACAGTATGAAAATGATCATGACCAAGGATCTTACGAAGTTTGTAAATCACGTCACCATAGAAGTCAAGTTGTGATAGTCCTTGTCGCAGAAGAGTTAAATTAATTTACTTTTATATTTGGAAAGAAGATCAGAACTATGATAGTAAAATTTTGCAAAGGTTTTACGACGTTTATAGTAACGGTAGCCCTGATGGAGTTGCTTTTTAGTTATACAAGAATTACGAATATTAAATTCCTCAACTCGAGTACAAGCTCTAGAAAAACGAATAAGTTGAGACACATAGACCCTATAAGAAGTTACCCTGGGAACATCTCCTTCTAAAAGCGGATAATTAAGAATATCAAAATTAAAAGCATCTATCTTGTCATATATTTTGCTAATTATTTCACCATTTTCAATGGAGAGATGTAAATCGAGAGAAGAAGCGTTAGTATCAGAAATATTAGCTTTGTTAAGTTGAAGTTCTTTAGGGTATATATTATTAACCATAGTAGAAAAGAAAGGGTTGTCAATGTTCACCATGTCATCCAGATACCGAAAGATGCCATTAAAGGCTTCAATAATATCTGCCAGGGTATCTGGTGAAAGACTCAACAAGAAATCTATTTCATAGCAATATAAAAACAAACCTGCGACAAGGGGTGTACAGTTCGTACCCATAGGGATAACAACAATTTGTCTATAAACGGTCGTTCCATACCTGACGAAAATATTATCCAATAGGAAGAGGAGTGCTTCACAAACTTCTTGGCAAGTCCACATAGTGTAATTGTCTAAACTACCATTAGTAAAAACGCTTTAATATTATAACAGGCCAAAAATGGAGTATTTTCCCCAGCGAATGATTTTTGAATTAGAGCAATAAGCTTGACGTTGATAAGGTGATAAAGTGTAGAGAAGTCGTAAGTGCTTATAGATGAAACTTAACATTTATTGCAAATTTTATCAAGAACGTCTCCTGAATTTTTAATCGCCGTTTAAGTCGATTAAACAGTGTATATAATCTTATATTAATTTAAAACATACTCATACATAAAATATAAAATAAATTACTATTATCAAACATGTATACACAAACGGTAAGTTTAAAATAGCAGATTAACTTGTGTATAAATAGAAAGAAAACGGCAAACACATACTGTCGATATAAATAAACTAGTAAAAAGCTGTTAATAAAGGACTAAATTATTTGTATTTGCAATAATAAATACAATAATGTATATGTATGCATCCAATATCTTTATTTTATTATTTCGTTGCATACGTAGTAGTTTAACTGTTAAATATATGTTACAGGCATTCAGCAGAGCACTGCTCCACCTCCACCAATACCAGGTAATACATATAAATAGAACCATGCATTTTGTAAAGAATCGCATCCAAATATATTGAACAATAATTTGGCAGCTGATGTCTTCTTAAAAACTCTGGGATGAATTCGTTGGACATTTTGTGCGTGTTTGTGGTTGACTGTGGTCCTTGAATGCTGCATTTCCTTCATAAGATTATTGATCATAATCAATTTAATAAAATCTAAAATATTGAATTTGTTTACAAGTTTCATTTTGCAAAGAATTGCATGGTTAGTAGTTAACCATTTACAGAATCATTCACTATGCTCTCTTCTTTAATTCTGCTATGACCCGACCGATTATAGACCCTATGATGAAGTCTACCAAAAGTCTGAAACGGATGATAACATTTATTTTTTGTCTTCAATCTTGGAACGGTTTACTATCTTGTTGCTCTGACTTCTGCCAAGACAATGAGTACTAGCGTTGTGATGTTCAAGCCGTTATCTGGATGACGTATTGCACATTGACAACCCTTTCTTTTCTACTATGGTTGATAATATATACGCGAACGCTTCTTTTCTCGATTTACATCTCTCCTTTGAAAATGGTGAAATAATTAGCCAAATGTATGACAAAGAGAGATGATTTTAATTTTGATATTGTTAATTATCCCTATTTAGATGGGGATATTCCCCGATCAAGTTCTTATGGTGTCTATGTGTCTCAACTTATTAGATTTTCTAGAGCTTGTACTCGAATTGAGGACTTTAATATTCGTAATCTTTGTATAACTAAAAAGCTACTCCATCAGGGCTATCGTTCCATAAACTTCGTAAAACCTTTGGAAAAATTTATTATCGTAACCCTGATCTTCCTTCCAAATATAAAAGTATTTTAAGAACTCTTTTCTGACAAGGACTTTCACAACCTGCCTTCTAAGATGACGTGATTTACAAACTTCGTAAGATCCTTGGTCATGATCACTTTCATACTATCTTTGTTAAACGTGTTAAAAGGTTTATCAAAAGAGGTTATGACCCTATCATTTTGCAACGCACTGCATGCTTGGTGGTGGACCCATTTACAGTTCGCCACTATGCTTTTCTCTTTAATTGTACGATGCGGCTGAGGACCCCATGATGACGTCTACCTAAAGCCGGTGACGTTTGAAGTTTCTCTGCAATCCTGTCTTGTCATGCCCTCAATGGTTCGTTTTCTTGTTGCTCTGGCTTCTGCCAAGTCATCTAGTACCTTCACTATGGCTTTCTAGGCTAGTGTTTGTTTGTATTTATATATACACGAGCATATTCGTGTTTTACTTATATTGCCTATTACTGCTGTTGTTGGTTAGAGAATAGTTCATGGCGGGGATTCCTTTATTTACCCCGCATCATTTCTGTCACTGACTTCCACAAGGCGGTACCCCTATTGTCCACCCGTTTATGTTTGAGATGTTACATACTGTGTTTCTGTTTACCCATGTTATTCTTGTTTATTTTGAATGCATGTCTTTGGTTGACGATGTTCTGTGAAAGATACATTTCCGGTTCGGCTTTTATACCTACTTTGAATTTTATTCATAACTATTTGATTTTTTGTACTTTTAACTGAGAAAGTGTCGATTCCTAGGATTGGCCTAACGTATACAGTACTGGTTCTACACAGGAAAATGTGGTTGTTCTGCCTCCACCACGAACAAAATAAATTGACCGTCATATAAATCCTAAAATGTGTTAAAATGACGTAAACATTTAAACAAGCATCAACATCCTGTCTCGACATTGACATAAGTCAAGGTGTATCTAATTGAATTTGTTTTACTTTATTTTAATTGGGGTTGTCTCCAGAATTGAATGATTTGTCTTTTATATTTCATACATTTCATTTCGGAATAATCAGAGATAGTATAATTTTATATCCATCCCTAGGAGTAAGCACCTTTTAAACCTTTACTGTCTTACAATTTCAGAAAGAATGACAAAATCCAAAAAAGCGGGAAAAGATGTGGCCAGCAAAACAACCGAGAAGGTGAAATCTATCTACATTTCTTACATGTTCCTTTAAATTTCTAAGTAGTAATCTTCCTAACTCTTGTTCGCGTATATTTTAACTCTTTCTATAACCTTTTAGTTGAATGTCTAGAGTCACTAAATCACTAAGTGGCATTGGTATGTCGTGTGATACTATGTTATTAAAGAGAATCACATATATTCTTAACGCCATTAAAAGTGCAAGTTGTTTTTAGTTTTTAGCTCTGCTGGAAGGCCAGCAGAGCTTATGGGATGGCGAGTTGTCTGTCGTCCGTCCGTCCGTCCGTCCGTCGTCCGTCCGTCTGTTAACTTTTGCCTTGTGAACACTCTAGGGCCTTCATTATTAATCGAATCTTTACGAATCTTTGCCAGTGTCTTTATATCAATGAAAGCTCGGACAAGTTCGAAAACCAGCTGGATCGGATAAATTTCAGCGGAGTTATGGCCCTTGTTTTGCTAAACCATGCCATATTAAGCCTTGTGAACACTCTAGCACCTTAATTTATTTTTTGATCTTTACCAAACTTTCACATATTGTTAATATTAATTAAAGCTCGAACAAGTTTGAAAACCAGCCAAATCGGATCAGTAATACCGCAGTTATGGCCCTTGTCATTTCTGAAAATTGCCATTTTCTGCATTGTGAACACTCTAACACCTTCATTTATTATTTGATCGTTACCAAACTTGCACAGATTGTTAATAACAATGATAGCTTGGACAAGTTTGAAAATCAGCTAAATTGGGTCGGTAACACGAGAGTTATGGCCCTTGTTTTTTCTGAAAAATGCCATTTTCTGCCTTGTGAACACCTCTAGCACATTCATTTGTTATTTGATCTTTACCAAACTTGCACAGATTGTTAATATTAATAACAGCTCAAACAAGTTTGAAAACCAGCTAAATCGGATGAGTCACACCGGAGTTATGGCCCTTGTTTTTTCTGAAAAATGCTATTTTCTGCCTTGTGAACACTCTAGGGCCTTCGATATTAATAGGACCTTTACTTAACTTTGCCAGTGTCTTTATATCAATGAAAGCTCGGACAAGTTCGAAAACCGGCAAGATCAAAATAATTTCACCGGAGTTATTGCCCTTGATTTAGTTAAAATTGCTATATTTTGCCTCATTAAGATGATAGGGCCTTTATCTTTCATCCAATCTTTACCAGATTGTTTATATAAATGAGGGCTAGGACAGGTTTGAAAACTAGCTGGATCGGACCATTAACGGCGGAGTTATGGCCCTTGATTTAGTTAAAAATGCTATATTTTGCCTCGTTAAGACGATAGAGCCTTTATCTTGCATTCGATCTTTACCAAACTTTAAGAGATTGTTTATATAAATGAAAGCTCGGATATTTTGAAGATCAGCCAGATCAGACAAGTAACAGCGGAGTTATGGCCCTTGATTTAGTTAAAAATGCTATATTTTGCCTCGTTAATTCGCTAGGGCCTTCATCTTTCATCTGATCTTTACAAAACTTTACCTGATTGTTTATATCAATGACAGCTCAAACAATTTTGAAAACCAGCCAGATCGGACAAGTAACATATGAGTTATGGCCCTTGATTTAGTTAAAAATGCTATATTTTGCCTCGTTAATTCGATAGGGCCTTCATCTTTCATTTGATCTTTACAAAACTTTACCTGATTGTTTATATTAATGACAGCTCAGACAATTTTGAAAATCAGCTAGATCGGACAAGTAACATATGAGTTATGGCCCTTGATTTAGTTAAAAATGCTATATTTTGCCTCGTTAATTCGATAGGGCCTTCGTCTTTCATCTGATCTTTACAAAACTTTACCTGATTGTTAATAGCAATGACAGCTCAGACAATTTCGAAAAACCAGCCAGATCGGACCAGTAACAGTGGAGTTATGGCCGTTGATTTAGTTAAAAATCCTATATTTTGCCTCGTTAAGACGATAAGGCCTTCATCTTTCATCCGATCTTTAAGAAACTTCACCAGATTGTTAATATCAATGAAAGCTTGGACAAGTTCGAAAAACATCCAGATTGGACCATTTACATCGGAGTCATGGCACTTGATTTTTTGAAATATGCTATGTCTTGGCCTCATTAAGACGAAAGGGCCTTCATTTGGCCGGATTTCATTAAAACTTTGCAGGGATGATCAGTACCAAGCCTAGTTGTACATAGTCACCGTATACCAGTTGAATGATTTTGGCGGAGTTATAGCCCTTTAAAGGTTTTAATACACAAACTTTGTTCCGACTAGTTCTCTTGAACCCCTGGCCAGATTAAACGAAACTTTTTAGGGATGATCAATTCTATGTCTAGTTGTGCAAATCATCGCCGTGTTACGGTTAAATGATTTTTGGCGGATTTATGGCCCTTTAAAGGTTTTAATACACACACTTTGTTCTGATCTACTTCTCCTGAACCCCTTGCCAGATTTCAATGAAACTGTGCAGGGATGATCAGCACCAAGCTTAGTTGTGCATGTCATCGTCACGTTCTGGTTTACAGATATTTGGCAGAGTTATGGCCCTTCAAAGGATTTTGGTACCACCATTTTTGTCTGAGCTAATTCTCCTGAACCCCTGGCTGGATACAGACGAAACCTGACAAGGATGATCAGTATCAAGCCTAGTTGTGCAAATCGTCGCCATGTTTCGGTTGAATGATTTTGGCAGAGTTGTGACCCTTTAAATGTTTTAATACACAAACTTTTCCAGATTAGTCTCTTCTGAACTCTTCGCCAGATTTCAGCGAGACTTGGCGAGGATGATCAGTACTAAGCCTAGTTGCACCTATCATTGCCATGTTCTGGTTGAATGATTTTTGAAAGACTTATGGCCCCTTATACATAAACTTTATCGTGAGCCAGTAGAGCGTCCACAGGCCCTCTTGGGCCTCTTGTTTTGTTTTCATTTTTAATTAAAATGTCTCCCAAGATCGATTGTAGTGTTATGTACAAATGTTAGAAATTATCCACACTCCCTATAAATCTGGTGACTGACCAAATTCATGTATTGAAAGAAGTAAAATCGGAATTATGCGAAAATCAAGTGCACACCAAACTTGCGTTTTTAATGGCGTTAACGCTGATTTATATCAGTTAATGAATATCTTTAGCAAATAACTGAAACATGTGTGAATACAACATGCATCTAATTGCTCTAAAATATGTTTAACATATTGCATTTTTTTTCAGATGAAAGTCTGTACTGATAAACCTGGGTTTCACCAAATACATCGTGATTTAAACAAACTTTTCCAGAAACCAACCCATACCTCACACAATTTACTCAGAGTGGAAGAAACAGAAGAAGTCCCAAAACATGACGAATCAACAAAAGTTATAAGTAAACCAGGCGTGGAAAATGTTAGACAGATGAAAACTCCGTCAATTAGTACTTATGGACGATCGCAAAGCAAAGTAGGTGTAACTCATTCTATCACACACGAAGTAAAAACAACGCTACATGATCGTAAAGTCAAAGAAATGGACCCTCCAACAGAAGATAAAGATCGATATGATTATCCGATATTTGAAGATATTACCAGAAACCACATTACGGAAAAAGATTTGGCTAGAATCGTCAGCAGAAATCAAACACGTGAGGACTTTTATCAGTATAACGTCACAGAGGTTTCTCAATGTTTTTATATGTGTGCTTTAAAAGAATTGTCAAACGCCTGTATGCAGCAAAAGGTTGATGGCGCCTTTCTCGAACATTTTGAGTTAAATAATCTTAAACATGAACCTTTCTGTCTGAGTGATTTTGAAGTGACAAAGGTAAGGGCTATCATTAACGATGGCTGGAGGCCTAAAGAATAAGGCCCAACGTATTTATGGTGAACACATGTCAAAGGGTCAGAACCTAATAAAGCAAAATTTATTAGGTCACCCATTCATTAGGCAAAAAAGTGCATGTCTGCATGATATTTATTTTTTCTGTGCTAGATATTAACAATTAACATTATATACGTTACTGCTACGTAGTACATACAAGTAAAGGTTTTACAGAATGCCATTATATAAGTTGAAAAGCAAACATATAACATGTCTATAGGTCATATACCATGTACCATTCGCGAGTACTTGGAAACATTCTTAAACTTTTATTAGATGGGATAAACTGTAAACATTACATGACGCAATAAGTTCCAAGTACATCTATCTCGAAATGACTATTGAATGAAGTAGCCGGGTTAATTTTAATTCGAACAACTGCAATCATTAGTGTGTGACGATTAGTGTATGATATGGCGGTTATGTATACCAGCCTCCATAGCATCCCTTGACCTATACCTTAGAGATGAAGATAACGTAACTGGGTCTACTCCAAATTATGAACAGTTGCTAGGTTCATGTGTTTGTACTCGTTCATATTTTGATCATGTCAGTGTACTGGTAAAAGGGCCATAACTCCTATGCATTTTTGTAAATATTGAAAAGACATCCATATGATACTATTGTCCAAATTTCGTTTTTTTCAGATGTCTAAAATTCAATGATGGATTGAATTTGTTTGTAGCAGTTTTATTAGACAAGTGGCCTTAGACATCGCACAATCTTACATGTTGGTTTTGTTTTAAAAATGTTTTTTTACACAATATACATGTATATACTGGTACAGAACATAGTTAAAATGAATGAAACACAATAAAATATTATTATATAGAGTTCCTCTCCTAATGATGGTTTTAAAGAAACATATTAACATTTATATCGATTTAAACTCATTGTGAATTGTGTGAAAAGCAAATGTTTAACATAAATATGTAGGAAAGCAATATGTATTACAATTAACATGTCTGTAGGATGCTGATTTATGATACCAGAGCTCATTTCACACCATCCTCTAATATTAGTAAATCATTTCCCAAACCATTCCGCTGAATGGAATATGTTTAAGGTGTTATTCGGTGAATCGTTTGTCGTCATTGTTCCACCTCGAATATTGAATGAGATGAGTTTATGAGTGGCATGATTATCTATTTTCCTATAATAAAGTAATAAGATCATAATCTTCTAACCGTATCAAACTGCTATAGCTATTATTGAATGCTTTACAAGCATATATGCAGTCTAAATGGTCTAATTATAAACATAAACATACATTCTAACAGCTTTTTGAATGCTAAAATTGCGGTTCGACTTTATATCTATATTATATTTACTTTTATTACAATATCTTCAATATGGTTCAAGTAGGCGAAGTCATTATGGCCGACAAAGGCTTCAAAGAAATATAAAAAGATCGGACAGGGAAAGTAGCATTCAAGGAGGACAGTCAACCAAAACACACAGAAACAAACACGCAAACAGATAAACAAGAAGGCAAAAGTAATAATAAATGCAAACGACATCACAAACACAAAAGGGTTGACAATAGGGCTACCGCCTTGGAACGGTCAGTGGCAAAGTAGGCCACTGGGGGTTTAAACCGGTTCTAGGGTGCACTAAACCAACATTCATTGTTCCAAAAAGGCCACTTTTAACACGTCATCTGTTTTGCCTGGAAACTCTCTTAGCAAGAAAGATGAGAAGAAATCGAAAACCATACTATGTGTTCGAAATTATTTTGTAATTATAAAAATAGAAACGTTTAACCATTTATCTTGCAAAATAAAACAACAATACTATGTTCTACCACAGTTAACATTCACATGCAGATTTTTGCAATGTGCAGGCTTCTATGACATAAAATGTCTTGTGGAAAATAACGTTTGCTTACTTGCTATGCTCCTGAGACTTTTCCATTTCACTACAGTCGTCTTGCCAAAAGAAATACTTCAAACTTAAACTTGTGCAATGTTTCCTTTCTGAAATAATTATTGGTTTATTTTATACACACCAGGGAAATGGTCGATTGTGTAACTCGGATAAAATCTGTGTCATAAATCATGAAATCATGAAGGACACAGAATCAGACAATATGAAAAAGAATTGTTTTCACAAATACCATAGATTTTCTAATTAAAGTGAAATAACTCTCAAAATAAAACTGTTCAGTTTCTCCAAACACGCTTCCTACAATTAAAAGTCAAAGTGAACATTCATTGTAACTATTCCATTGTGTGTGTAGTAGACTATATGTATATATTTCGAAATGTCTAATTCTGTCTGCCCATGTATCTAATAATAAAAATAGGACTATAATAGGTACCCAGATTTTACCTTTTTCACAAACCCTTTCAGATATAAAAACATTTCGTGGATGGTAACTGTCTTAAACTTGAACGAAGACCGATTTTCAATAAAAAAAAACTCCCAATAAATTTCCGATCAATTATTTCATCTGGGAAAAGAATATACCGGGTCTTTACATGTGACACATTTGAAAAAAATACATATTGCATTGTCCATTGCGAAATTGCTGTCCTTATAGGAAAAACAACATTAAACACGATGTAGATATCATATCATCTCATTATTGAGTAAATATCGTTCAAACTACCATCACCAACACTGTTATCATTTTCACATATATCTTATGTATATAACCATGTGTGTGTGTTTGTGGGGGTGGTGTGGGGTGGGATGAGTAGGTCGGGGTGTTTGTATTTGGCTGGATGTGTGAGTACCGGTACGTGCGTAAAGTTTTTATTTTTATTATAGTTTTTTATGTTTTTGTTTTGTTTTTGTTATAGAGGGACCAATGGAGGATTAGTTTAAACTAACTAGGTCACCCTCGATAAATAAAAACTTTCATTCATTCATATATGAACTGTACGTATCGCCTTTATGCGTCTTCATTTAAATTACCGATAAACAAGAGTATGAAAGGAAGAATTTGGAAATCACCGAACACGATAAATACAAAAAAAATATTACAGTCTCGGTTTGGTTGAGCTTGTTCATGTACGTTAGTGAAAAGAGTTTGCAACAGTTCACGCTCTTGGGTTGAGCAGAACTCAATATTCAAAATGTCAATATTACATAAATTTGAGCCAACCCGATGTTATGCATATGACGGTGAGCATGGAACCTTCAATGAGGTATTCCATAAACCATTCCATGGCCAGCGGCGTATAGTTTGACCTAAACAGGAAAACAATGGGCTAAACAAACAAGGGAGCAGAGGTTATGGTTATTTAGGCATTGACTCATCTGTTGCCGCTAAGTCTATTGAGATGCATAAACAAGTAGATATAAAATCGAACAGGAAAAGTAGCATTCATGGACGACAGTCAACCACAAACAGAAACAGAAACAAAGAACAACTTTGAAGTCACATCACACACACACAAGGGTTGACAACAGGGCTACCTTTAAATGGTAAACGTATTCTTTATTAATCGGAATCTAATTTTCAATGTCAGTTGTTCATTTGTGTCCGTCAAGGATAACGTTTTAGGCGCCTTTCGTACATCACCAGCCGAAAGTCTATATGTTGAAGCTGATGAACGATCACTGTCTCATAGACGGGACAAATTAGCCCTTCAATATGCCATTAAATTAAAATCTCACCGTTCAAACTTTCGATACCGATTTTAATGCTAGCTATGAACCTCTTTCTGATCGAAAGCCGAAGGCCCTTCGACCATTTGGTCTTCGCATTAAACCAAAATTAAGAGACATTATATTGATCGCCAAGTACCAAGTATCACAAATTCCACCGTGGGCTTTGGAAATACCAACACTTAATTTTGATCTTTGTAAAGTAACAAATCCAATACAGGTCCTACTATCTTTCAAGGCAAATTCAATCAAATTCAATGAAATTAAATCGAAATACAGTTAGTTTCAACATATATGCACAGCTGGTTCTAAAGATGGTTCAGCAGCTGTTTTACACAAACACAGCATAAAGTGCCGCCTGCCTGACAAGGCCTCTATCTTTTCAGCTGAACTTAAGGCAATTGAACTAAACTATATTCAGGAATCTGATGATGGCCATTTTGTTATCTTTTCTGATTCGCTTTCATCTCTTCAAGCCCTGGGTAATATGAAACATGATAACGCAGTTCTGCTTCAACTTCACAATAATACAATTCTCTTATAGTTGATAATGTTATCATTTTCTGCTGACTTCTAAGCTATATAGAAATACGCAATAATAATAGAGCTGATAACGCTGCCAAGGCAGCATTATGTTATAATATATCTAATGCCTAATTACCTTATACTGATTTTAAAAGTTGTATTAACACATATATGCGTAATGTTTGGCAATCCGCCACTTGGGATTTGTCAGTGAACAATAAACTCAATGTAATTAAACCTTTACTTGGGGAATGGCGTTTTTCTAGTAGACCCATTTGTCTGAAAGAAATGGTTCTAGCCCGTTGCAGAATAGGGCATACACGTTATGCTCCTTCATATGTATTACAAGGTGAGCAATTACCAGCATATATACCCTGTTTTGCACCGTTAACAGTCAAACATATCGTGTTGGAATGCGTAGACTTTTATCCTATGTGGCAAAGGTACTACAATGTTAATACTATGAGAGAGTTATTTGATACTATAGATTTTAGTCTTTTTTAGATTTCCTGAAAGAAATCAGACTTTATAAATCATTTTAATAATTTATGTTCTTATATATATTTACTTTTGTGTGCGCCCGTTGACGGGCATTTGTTGATTTACATATATACATAGTTTATATATACTACCATATCATATCATCACTTATTTGTAAATAGTTTTATCGCTATACAGTTACATTAATTTTTAATTACTACTTCATTTCTTCATCTTTCATCAATATTGTAAGCACAATATGACTTATGTATGTGTCGACGTGCCGTAAAACACCATTCAATTATTCATTTATTCCTTTGAGTCCGTAGACATATGGCAGCAATCGTTTTTTGGCATAGCATACAATGTAATTAATAATTATATGTGCTGTTGTCTTCGGTGTTTGGAGAACTATATGGAGATATTTGGATATATGATCTCCAGCTTCGTAGGAAACACATCTGGATCAGGTTTTGTATAGCACTAGTTGTGAGAAGCATGGACTAGGAGGTTTTCGACTGAAATTGTGAAATTAAATCCTTTAAAAGACCAACAAAGTAGGTATAAAGGTCGCCGAGGACATGTATTTACAGAACACAATCAACAATAAAGGTCGCCGAGGACATGTATTTACAGAACACAATCAACAATAAAGGTCGCCGAGGACATGCATTTACAGAACACAATGTGACATCTCAAACACAGGCGGGTTGACGATAGGCCTACCGCCTTGGAACGGTCAGTGGCAAACCATGTTCTACGGTGCACCAAACCTCACTCTTACCATATTGTCATCCAAATAAATTGTTTACCTGTAGCAACGGCAGCCACCTTGATTGTTGAAAAAACATATTCTGTGAGGTTCCAGCCCACACAGAAGCATTCACGGGAAATTTGAGAGAACACTGGCTGAGCGGAATCAGAAAAACTGCTACTAACGGACGCCATCGCCCACGTCGTCAGACAAAATGCTCTCGCATAAGCCGTTTCTAGAGCCTGTAGTCGTGTTGAGGACTTTAATATTTGTATAACTAAGAAGCTACTCCAGCAGGGCTACCGTTACCATAAACTTCGAAAATGATTGTAACCCTGATCTACTTTTAAAATACAAATGTATCACAACCTGACTTTTATAGTGATGTGATTTACAAACTTTGTGAGATCCTAGGTCATAATCACATTCATAAAATCTTTATTAAATTTGTTAAAATGTTTATCAAAAGTATTTATGACCCTATCCTTTTGCAACTCACTGCATGTTTAGTGGTTGACCCATTTACAGTTCACCACCATATGCTTTTGCGATGACCGGACAGATTGTCAGATTGTGATGTCTACCTAAATCCTCAAAGGACGGTAACGTTCGTGTCTTGTTGTACTCTTTATTAACCCTAGAACCTGGTTTAAACCCCCATCGGCGTTTTTGCCACTGAACATTTCAAGGCGGTAGCCCTATTGTCAACTCTTTTGTGTTTGTGATGTCATGTTTTGCCTTTGATTCATTTTTGCAATTATTGTTTGTTTAAATGCGTGTGTTTGGTTGACTGTGTCCCTTCAATTCTACATTTCCTGTTCGACATTTATATCTCCTTTTAGTATCCTCAAGTATCCTGTTCTCGAGGTACCTAAAATCTCGATGCAGTTTTTATTTTGCGTAGTTTTCCTCGACTATGAAGCTCATTGACAGACGATCAGCCGGTGTTTAAAATCAAAATGTTGATTAGCTATTTGGTGAGCTAAAACGAAATAAAATTCAGAATAAAGCTAAGTTATTAGTTATGCAAGTCATACACACCTATTTTATTAATTGTTCACAAAGTCTATGTTTCAACCTCTGTTTAAAATGTTATAAATCGAGTTATAAACGTCCTACTTGCAGACGGACTGTGTCAACTGAAGGTGTATCAAGTTGCTAAAAATAGAACAGTCAGTGCTCGCTGAAAAGCGCTTTGAGAAAAAAAATCGATGGAAGTCAATTTGGGTCATATAAGTTACCTAAAATTAGTTAAATATCAAATAAAAACGAATTATATTCTTTATAAACATCACTGAATGTAAATATTAAACCATGGAATTTAGGTAAGGTCTTCCTTTTTTCATATAACATTATATAATTAATGGTTTATAGGCGAAAGACCCTTTGACTTGGTAATATTGGCTGGATTTTTTGCATTTAATATATATCTTTTTACAATTGTGTGTGATACTTTTATAGAATGAGGTATTTTGACCTATCAAACATTTGATTCACCATGTACAGGAAACAGTTTCGTTCTGACACGCAACAAAACTAATAATGATATATGTGTCCCATATTAGAAACCACAGTTGAAAAAAATATAGTTGTGACGTCAAAGAGCCTCTTTTTAAAAACTACCTCGAATACTGGAGTCATTTGTTTAAATAATCTAATTTTGACTGACACATTTTGAAACTTTGAAATTGAAAAGATGCGAACTTTATTGGTTACTTTGCTTTTTTGATGCAACTGAATTGGATTATCGCTGGAGGGAAATTGAGATAGGTAAGACGCGTATTTGTGTTCATTTTGTATTGGCGATCGCTTAGACTATGGAGAACTAGTAACGCCAGGATATGACAGTCGGCAGCAACAAACGTTTATGGAACAGCATAAGTTTATGTTTGTCAATCTTGGTACAACCATAGATTCACACATATATGATCGATTTTGAAATGAAAACCGTGTATACGCTAAAAGTACATAATGTTAAGCCTTGGGAGAGTGGTACTTTTGTTTGAACCCAAGGTCATAACGCGGGATTTGGACGCGTAGATGGTCAGGTCTTAGCGTACTGCTAAACTATGACAAATAGCTTTTAGATAGAGGATGGGCTGGTTGTTATAAGTGCAATATCATCATTGACATTGTTTCCTAGATAACAGGTGTAGCTTAAACGATGTTATGAGAGATGCACCTTAATATTACAGCGCTTGGGATGGGTGGGAATCTACTTTAAATTGAACAATGTCACCAATCACACGATACGAAGCACAGTCGTCGTAATTCGTTAAGTTCGAAATGTCACTTGCATGATATCTTAACATGGGATTTGGTTGAATCTACTTCTATTAATCTGTAATAATTTCTTAACAAGCACACTCACTATCACATGCACGCACTCACGTACACATTTGATAAAATACGGACTCAGTATAAGTTGTTAGGTTCACGTTATTCGCTTCCGGAACGGCAGCGACTCTTATATTGTCATGGTAAGGTAGTAATGAATAATTTCTTTGAGTTTTTTCACTTTGATAACGCAATCATATAATTACACATGGTAGCAATGAACAGTTTATCTGTGTTGTAATGAACGCTAACGCAAACGCATCCCCTACATGTAATTCTATTTCTGTGCTGATGCGTACTTAAGCACGTCGTGCTACAAAGGTCAATATGTCATCAATTTGTAAGGCATGTCAAGGATTCGCGAAACACAAATTGGGAAGAAAGTGTCTGGTAAAAAAACGGTAATGACGTGTTTACGTCTCCGTACAACTATTTTTTTGGAATATTGTTTTAACACCCTTGACTTGGTCTGTTATGATGTTAAACTTTGTTCCCAGAAATAATGCTATTTTCTCTCGGCAGCTATTTTACGCTTGCGTAAAACCTTGTCTTGTAATAAATTAAAAGCTGCCAACAAATAAAAAATAAAAATGTTGAATGCTGAACTTTTAACAATAAAAAATACCAAGCTATTAGGTACCGACCATTTTGATTTCTGGGGGGGGGGGGGGGGGGGGGGGGGGGGGGCCTGGGATTTTTTTTGAAAAAATATTCTGGCCCTTGAATTGCTGGAAAAAAATATCCTGGCTCTGACTTGAAGGAAAAAAAAAACAGTCCCTCAAATTGTTGGAAAAAATAATCTGGCTCTTGAGTCCAATTAGAGGAAAAAAATCTGGCTCCCTCTTCTATAAGATAAATGTAGATCTACTTCATCAGCCACTGGATTCAACACGGAGATGTTTAACCACAATCTGGCTACATCCACAACTTCTGCTCAGAAGTTTATTGAAATCTCATTTTGAAATGAGTTGTAGAAGACAGTGATATTATTCATGGTTGTAATAAATGTGATGTGCATAGATCATGGCAGTTATAAATGTAGTATACACTGTATACACAGGCAATGGTGGCGGTAAATGTGTTGTATAAAGTGATATAAAGTGATCATGGTAGTAATTTGGTATACCTTGATCATGGTAGTAATGAACATGATATTCATATAAAGTCATGGTTATAATTAATGTGGTATACATAAGTCATGGTTGTAATAAGGCCATTATTTTTTGATAATTTGTTTTACGAACCCTCCTACGACAAAACGAAATTAGGTATTTTAGTTTTCCATAGGGAATTTGATTTGATTTTTTATTTTTTCCCCTTCCTCCTACAACTATTCTCTGTCTTGATGGTTGTTAAAAATAATAAAAAATAATGGCCTAAATGTGATATACATTGGTCATGGTAGTATGTAAATATTGCAATCCTGTGAGGGTGACGGTGAACATTTGTCAACCTTCTAAGGCTATTTATTTTATTATACTGAAAAATATGTTTGAAAAAGATATTTGGTTCTTCTAAATATTCCTTTGAAAAACATGGTCACTTCTCTCTGTTCAAAATCACTATTCTCAGCACCTAGAAAACATTTTTTGGCGGATGGTTCTTTGTGTTCTTTCGGAATCTACAGCTGTGAACTCAAATCATCTTCAGAAAGTTGTGCAAACTGTGTCAGCCATTTTAGTAAATGTTCACTAATTTTCATTTGTGTATGTATACATACACTTTTCAGCATCGGACATCCCCATATATAATAATAAACTTGCTTAGACTTCACAATCATAAGACAGTATTATACTGGGGTGACATTACAAAAAAAATACTATCATTCAGCGACTCTCTCCACATTACACGCGATATGCAATATTACAAAAATGGGAAAATAACAGTCTTTGAACATTGAACATGGATGTTCGTCATGAGGTATATTATTAATAAATATGGTATCAGTGGTCATGGTAGTAATAAATGTAGTATGCATAGCTCATGGTAGTAATACATGGGGTATTCAGTGCATGGTCATGGTAATAATGAATGGGGTATTCAGTGGTCATGGTAATAATGAATGGGGTATTCAGTGGTCATGGTAATAATAAATGGGGTATTCAATGGCCATGATAATAATGAATGGGGTATTCAGTGGTCATGGTAATAATGAATGGGGTATTCAATGGTCATGGTAGTAATACGTGGGATATTCAGTGGTCATGGTAATAATGAATGGGGTATTCAGTGGTCATGGTAATAATAAATGGGGTATTCAGTGGTCATGGTAGTAATAAATGTGGTATTTAGTCTTAGTAGTCATGGTAGTACTAAATGTGATATACAGTGGTCATGATAGTAATACTTGCAATATGCAGTGGACATGGTAGTAGAAAATGTGGTAAAGAGTAGCCATGACAGTTATAGATGTGATGTACTTTGGGGATGTTAGTAATCAATGTGATATGCAGTGGTCATTATAGTATTACAATACAAGGCTCCTGGTACTTGTGCGATGGCTTTGTGAATATCATCCAGTAAATGGACTTAAGAAGCAGCTTCAGCTACAATTGCAATGCCAGGTTACAGACAAAGCCATGCGCTATATGCCAGTGTTAATAAGAATGGTATGGAACATGGTAGTCAGTACAAAACGATACCCTACCAAATAAAACATCCAATCCTTTCATAATTCAGAAGAGCAAAAAGGGGCTCACATAGAAAGCAGACAAGTACAAGCATAACTAAATACTGACACCAGCACATGAAGTTCTATCCATCAAATATGGAAAGATCCATATAAAACAAAAGAGCTGTCGAAAGAGCTGTCGAAAAGACAGCATTCTCCACTATTCAAGGTCAATTTTAAACAAGGTCACTGACACTTCTGTTTCACCAACCATGGTACCAGTTCATTCACAAGGTCAAGTCTTAATTGTGGAGGTTAATAGGTGGTGGCGACTGAGGTGAGGGTGTAGGGGTGCGGGGTGGGGATGGTCAGTGAACATATATACCAAATATCAAAGCAAGACCTTCAATACCCCAGAAAGAATATGAACTTGAAGAGGGTGGGGAGGGGAAGTGAAATGTTACTGAATAGGGAAAAACACACAGAAATAATACAATATTTTCATTGGAGATGGGGGTTGAGAGGAGGGTGTTTGGAAGGGGATGGAAGAGAACAGGATGGATGCAGACATGGTAACTGAAGAATAGAATAAATATTTGTCTATCTGGGGTGATGGTGGTGGTGTCATGTAGGAGTGGGGAAGGTGTGGGGTTTATGGGGCTAATGATATATACAGGCTCGCCATTGTTATTGGATGTATGCAGTGAGTTTCATTGAAATATATAATTATATATGAACTGAACTGAACTGAATTGGGGATTTAAGGTTATATGGCGCCTAAAAGGCATGAACATGCCAGGCTCATCTTCCATGTACATCGAGATAAAATATGGAAAATGGGCCTAGAACCTTCTCACCCTGAACTGCAGAGTTGCTGCAAATTCTATCGTAGAAACTCATTTACGCTGGAGCCACGATATTGTTTTTCTACCACTGCTCTTTTGATGCGAGCGAGATAGCACCTGAAACAATGCAGGGATCATGATGAAGACCTTTAATGAACATGAACAAAAAATGATAAAATGAACATGAATGTGGGGGGATTCTACCCCTCTGCCTACCCCTCCGAAGGGATCTGCAGTGGCCGTATTCTTTGCCCCGTGACCAAACGTTGCCCCAGGCAACCACACGGGGCTAATTATATATGAAGCTGCTTAAAAAAACTTTAACTGAAACTCTAAGTTGAAAAAGAAAATATCATCTGGCTAAAATGAAATAAAAAGTTATGAAACATGATTGTGTCTGTAAGTGATGACACTTATCAAGCTCCTTTGGCTGAGATATATGGCTAGTGGGTATTGAAATAAATGGACTTGCCAACAAATAAAATAAAAGCAATTCTAAGTGGAAAATTATAGGCTACACATATTCTAAAATACAATACAGAAAATATTTATCCAGAAAAAGGGCCATAATTTTGCTAAAATGCAATACAGAGTTATGGAACATGTGTCTGCTAGCATTCACGCTTTACTGAAGTTGTATTAATAATTAGCATTCACCTATTGAAATAAAGGACTTGCCTAAAAACTTTAATCAGCAGTTTGAAGTCGAAAAAAATAATAACTTTGCTTAAATGCAATACAGAGTTAATATGGAAAATATGTCTACTAGTGCCCTTGATATTCCAAGCTTTCCTGAAGTTTTGTTGATGTACGACTTTAAGTTGTTAAAATAAATGGACTTTGTCAAAAAAGAACTTTAACCAGAAATTCAAAGTAATAAAAAAAACATGCTTTTGCTTAAATGCCATACAGAGTTATGGAACCTGTGTCTACCAGCGTCCTTGATGGTACTGATGACATATTTCAAGTTTTACTGACCATTGGTGCTGAAATCACAGGACTTGGTTAACAACTGAAAACCAACCTTAAAAAAAATAATTCTGGCTTTCAAGTTCACGAAAAAAAATAATCTGGCCAGTGTTAGAGGCGAAATAAAAATCCCCCCCCCCACCCCCCTCCCAGAGATCAAAATGGTCGGTCCCTTATGTCACAATGAGTAAGTTAAGATGTTAGAGATTGCATATTCAGAGCATGTCGGTATTGTTCAGTATGCTAAAGCGATTAATTATACCTCTCTGTAAACACCCCATGTAAAATCCCCATATCCTGCAGCGTTGATATTTCACATAGCGCAAATTACTTCATTATCGGAAAACGGACCTTTCTTACTAATGCGGTTTCCCATAGGAGTATTTATTCGGTATAATAAAATAATATCACATCCTCTTGAGGGTGCCAGTGGATATTATCAACCGTCGAAATAAAAATGTCGACGATAGCCGAGGTCGACCCTCAGAGGATTAAATATTTACATAATATTTTTACCTGACGAACTTCCTGCGTTATTTAATGTAGGTCATATATACGCAGCAGTCGCGGTTTATGTAAATGTCAAGGTGTTATATAAATTAGTAAACAGTGCAGCGTTAAACAAAGTGGAGGACTCGGGATAAAAATGCAGACCATTCAACGCGTCATAACGGGTGAAAGCGCACAGATTTTTGAAAACCTCAACTCTAAAAATAGTTTTTTTCAACAACAACAACAATTTTTCTTCATTATCGGAAAAAGGACTTGTCTTACTAATGCGATTTCCCTTATGAGTATTTATTTGGTATAATACAATATATTATATCATCTAGAGGGTGCCAGTGGGTATTACCAACCGTCGAAATGATAAAGTCGACGATAGCTTACCTAACGAACTTCCTGCTTTATTTAATGTAGATCATATAAACGTAGCAGTCACGATGTATGTAAATATACAGTAGTAAACAGAGCAGCGTTAAACAAAGTGGAGGACTCGGGATAAACATGCAGACCATTCAAGACATTTTGAAATATGATGAAAATCAATTTCCGTTTGTGATAAAAACCACGAACGAACAATTAAACAATGTGTTTTCAGGTGAATCTATGGACAAAGAAGTGGATGTGTTATTGAACAAACGAATAGAAATACCGTATGCACACGTTAGGATTTTACCTGTAGCAAATGAACTCAAAAGTATGTCTGAACATGGGGGAGATTGGATATTGATCTACAACGGTTTTGTGGATGAGGAGATTCTTATTCCACTCCAGTATCCTGGAAAACTGAAAGTGATTCCACATACGCAAAAGCGACCAAGATATACATCTGTTTCTCAGGTATGACACTATAACACTTTTGTTGCTTTCAAGGAATCCACTTTTCAGTATTTATTGTACTTCAACACAAATATAGGATACCATGCGTTTGAAATAATATAATAATAATAAACGTCATTTATTATGCGGTTAACTAGCACTGTGCTATTAAAAAAAAATTGGATCTTACATTGTTTACGGGTAAAATGTAACAAGAAAGGAAGTAAAACCAGCAACAAATATTTTTTTAAAATATAATCAAAATATTTATTCAAATACTTCAATGAAATATATTCACTAACAGAAAATACAGAAAATGGATCCAGTATTTCATTAAAATCCAATATACGCATAAAGTCCAAATACTATTGGTAAGTGTCCCTTTAATCTCAATTGTCAAGTGTCCCTTTAATCAAAGTTGTCAAGTGTCCCTTTAATCCAATTTCACTTCCAATCTTTTCTGGTTTATTCATTCACAATGTTCCAAATGTGCAAATAATTCAATGTCAATTTTATTATATATGAGCACAATGATTTTTATCCTATTACAATACATTTTTAATTCATAGCATCCAATAATTTCATTTTATGCTGAATTTATACTCAATTCAAATACTGAATACATAAACCAAACGACAACCACAAAAGGCTTTATTTATACTATCATAGAATGTCATAGAATGTCATAGAATGTCATAGAACATTTAGAATATTCCAGTAAGATAAACAAGTTATTTGTATTCTTATGATTCCGCATAGAAGGTCATAGACGCTTTAGGATATTCACCATAATTTAAAAATTACTACATAAACACTGGTTGCCAGTCAACACAGTCTGACAAAAAATGCAATTACATTACCTTACTATTTATATATGTGCTATCGCTATTAATAGAAAGAACTTGGCAGCTGGTTAAATAAACATGTACACTTATATAGCATTATATACATGAGGGTAACAGATTTCATGATTTGGCATATCATTTTCAATAAGCAGCCTTCCTATAACCCTTGATAGTGAAATAATTATTTGATGATTATGTTGGAGCTCATATAGCATATATCATCGATTTACATGAACATTTTCTATCACACATACTTTTAGACAGTGTTCTGGTCTTAACGTGTAACATATACCTGCAATTAATAACGTATAGCTTTCATTGAAGGTTGGGATTAATATATATGCTTAATGCTTAATGTTACTACATTTTCATAAACAGTTCTCATAACAAACTTAATAATTCGAATATGCATATTATGTTGGACAGTAGCTAAATTTTTACCATTGTTAAGGACAATCAAAATTCAACATGATTTTGGTATTAACCAGATTTTAGAAAACCCTCCAAGATATGTGAGAGTGGATGAAGACACCATATCCGTCGATTCTGAAGGAAATTGTTTACCCATACCTGCACATTCGAGACTGGAAATTAAAGGAGTTACAACACATGATAGCAATGATACAAATACGACATATCTGGAGTGCATTAAGGACGATGGTGTGGAATGTAAAGTTTGTGAAAACAGCCACGTTAATTTTACAGGCCTGTTTGATAATGAACTGTACACAATGGGTGAACTAGCCAGTACGTTGTTTCTACCGAAAGTTATCGAGTTTCAAGAAGTATCCAGGCGGGATATTGTTGAGTTTGATCAGGAAAAGGCAGATGGTTTATCTACGATATTAGAAGGACCTTTAGAAATGTTAGGAGTCAAGAGACTAGACGTAATTGCTGGTTGTGTAAAGGAGAAATGTGGACACGTAAGAACGATTCTTATTCCAAAGGAAATATGGATTCAAGTGTTAGTCAAGGTAATGGAGTTTAAAACTGAACTCGAAAAGTCGACTTACATAAAAGAAGCATTTGGTGTATGCATCGAGCCGCCAGTGTTTATTAGAGAAAAACTATATTTTCTGACAAATGAAACAATGGAGATTGTTTGGCTAAAGAATCTAACATGTACTGATTGCAGTTCAAGTCTTAAGAAAACTTATTGCAAAGCACGTATGTATATCATATTATATTCGTTTTTGTACTCGTTTTATTATCCTTTAAATATCTTCCACCAGTTTATAACTGTTTTAGGCCATAGAAAAACACAAGAAGGAAAGTGCCCTACATAGCTTTGAGAACACAGGCGTATATTATTCAAATTGAGACCATAATGAAGAAAACAATGTACAATATACAAATAAGTATAACAGTCGAACATTAATTGAGAGCATAGTTAACAAAAAACACGCGCACAAAGCAACAATTAGAAAAAGTAGAAGCAAATTATAGAAGTATCACCTTGGAACGGTCAGTAGCAAAAAGACCGCCGGGAATTTAAACAAGGTTCTAGGGTGTACTAAAAGTAAGATAAGATATCACAAACACAAAGGGTTGACAATAGGGATACCGCCTTGGAACAGTCAGTGGTAAAAAAGGCCGCTGGGCCGCAGGTTCTAGGGTGCACCATGAACCATAACTCATTCTTACCCTAAAGTCATCCCAAACGTGTACATAAAGATATTCATGCCAGGTTATAATCTCTAACAATCAAGGCAGCATTAATAGGCAATATGAAAAAAACTCATGCATGATCATATATAATTGATATAAAAAAACAAATGCCCAGAAAGCCATAAAGTAAGTACTCAGTGACTTGGTAGATACAAGATTAAAGACAAACATCAAACGTTATCGTCCTATAAGGATTTAGGTAGGCGTCCTCATAGGGTCCACACTCTGTCCAGTCATCAAAGAGGAAAGCATAGTACCACTAAACATGCAGTGCGTTGCAAAATGATAGGGTCATTACCTCTTTTGATAAACCTATTAACAAGTTTAATAAATACTGTATGAAAGTGATTATAACCAAGGATTTTACGAAGTTTGTAAATCACATCTCTTGCGCAATTGTCACAACAGTTTCAATAATGAAGCTCCGCCAGGCTGTATCCCTCTAACGAAAAAAGCAGCACTAATAGGCAATATAAGTATAACACATATATGATGATGTATATATGAATATAAAAACTAAAAACTGGAGGTCAGCTTTTTTGTTAAGCCGTATGCAATAATATTATGTATTATTCAATGCTTGTAAGCACCACCGGCTTATATTAATCGGTCAATGTAAGTTTTAGAGCTACAATGCTCCAATATGTTTTCTTAACTTGAAAATGAAGGGTCACGCGTCATCCTTCCATATAGGTGAACAGAAAATGTACCATTCAAGGACCACTGTCAACCAAAAGCACAACAAACATGTATAAAGATGAAAAGAAGGCAAGACATGACATCAACAAAATAAAAGGGTTGACGATAGGGCTACCGCATTGGAACGGTCAGTGCCATAAATAGCCGCTATGGGTTAAAACCTGGTTTCTAGGGTGTGCCAAATCTCTCTCGTACCCTATTGTCATCCCAATAAAACGGGACAGTATAAACAAAGATATCCACGCTAGACTGTTCTCTTTTCTAAAAGCAGAATACAGTTGTATTCATGTAAACTAACCTATGTTTGTATAACATATTGTATTTAGTGAGTGTGTGGGGTAGGGGAACGGGTGTTAGTGTTTTAGAAGTTTTGATGAAATGTCACCTTTAAAGCATTTTTTTTTCAACATAATGTTTGCTTAGGCCACTGGTCCTGACAAAGTTTTGATGGCTCCCTAATCAACATGTTGGTTTATTTATAAAGTATGTTTAATATGACTACATCTATTAGTTTTACTTTTCTACAAAATACAAAAATGAGATACAGGGTCCTATAGAAACCACATCGTCCGAACGCAATGGCATCGTAATTCCGCACTGTACTGCAAAGAAGGACTTGATAATACAATGAAAAAGACAAAAAACAAAAGAAAGGGTGGTGAAGACAGGGTTACCGACTTGGAACGGCCAGTAGGCAATAAGGCCTACTGGTTAGCTTGAATCGATTTTATATCCGCACAATCCTCGCTAGTATCCTGTCTTCAGCGCCCAAATAGACAAGACAGTGTAAACAAAACTCTAACAATAAAAACAAATATAAAAAGATCGGACAGGGAAAGTAGCATTCAAGGACGACAGTCAACCACAAAACACAGAAACAAACACGCAAACAGACAAACAAGAAGGCAAACGCAGTAATAAATGCATACGACATCACAAACACAAAAGGGTAGACAATAGGGCTACCGCCTTGGAACGGTCAGTGGCAAAGTAGGCCACTGGGGGTTTAAATAAAGTCCACATCCAGAGAAACTAACTAAAGAAACACATACAAAATAATAAACATCTCAGGATGTATCCAGAATCGTACTGAACAACCATAGTAGTTGCAGCTAAAGAGAAAACCAATCTAGGGTACGACCAGAAAACCCAGTGGACTCGCTAATCATCTAGTGCAGCAATATATACTCTTACGAGACATTTACCATTGTGTTAGGCGAAACATGTTTTTGGTCCAAAATAAATTAAATTAATATAATTAAATTATACTTCTTAGATCATCACCAACGCTAATCTTAGATTAGTATTAATGGAATATTAATGAAACTTCACAGAATCATCATGTATAGTTTGCTCTGAAATGAGTTCAACTTTCTGCAAAATGCAAGATGCCGACAGACCTAAATTTACATTAAAATGAAAAAAAGGCTTGTATTGCTTTTCTAAAGATGCGTATTCATAATATTAGTTCGTCTATCAATCATTTGTCCCATCGGGGAAATGTTTGTCTCTTTGAATGTATGGCTTTCATTGCCGGCGTTTTGTGAATGCTAAATTTCCAGTTCGACTTAAAAAGATAAAATAAATATTCACTAGATAACAGTATATGCATTTTTTAAATACGCAAAATAGCCAAAATACGTGACACGCATTCGCCCGATTCGGTTTCATGGGTTTACAACACAGAATTAACGTACACATATTCTCTTTTACATAATTATCAGAAACCTTTACGATCACAACGTTCGGTCAGTTAAGGCAACTGCAAATTGCAGTTCAACTTTCTTAAAGAGCCAGTACAATGCAAAGAGAAGTACTTTTCAAATCAATTGAAATATTTATATGTTTTGATACACTCAGGTCTCCATCATTAGTATGTTTATATCAGGAGAATTGTTTGTTTACACACATTTTATAATAGATACCGTCAAGATATACACTTCTTCACAAGGAATTTACTGGTATTGATGTTATTATGAATGGCATATACAAAATATAATTAAAACATATCTAGATGTTATTCAATATGTGTTACTCGATATTCAGTGTATGTAAATAATTAAACTAGAACTGAATTAAAATTGAAAATAATTTTATCACATAACTTACGGTGTGGGAATGGAATAACACCATTCATATTTTCGATATACCACTAGTTATATAAGTATGCAAATTAGCTAGTATGCGCTGTCAAAAAACTGATAATAACTATAATCCAATTCCCACGCTTTATGTCGGATTAGCCTGTTAAAGCGACAGGCAAAATGCAATAAAAGTCTATATGTGATTTATGTGATAAATATAATCTAACATTCTTCTAATTCAGTATTGAATTTATTAAACTCGTTAGCAAATATGATATAATGCACGGCAAGAGTCTCGCATTACATCATTTTGCCAACTCGTTTAATAAATTCAAAAATTAACGAGTACTCATGCAAGATCCTCTATTTATATTACTTCGATGATTATTTCATAGCTACTTTGAAAATGACAAATATTTTAATCTTTAATTTTATATTTTAACATCCTACTACCCTACCTTTTTCCTGAAAAAACAATATCAGTAAAACAATAAAAAAAAATACTGGCCTTGTGGTTGACTAACAATATTATACATTGTTTGCACTAATAACATGTATGCATGATACATTTTACAGATGTCAACACGGGCTCCATTCCACCTCCACCAATACCAGGTAATTAATACCTTTACCAAACTAGGTCACCCCGAGAATCTTATGGTGAGAAGATAACCGGATTACAAAAACTTTGTTTTGTTTGTTTGTATGGTGTTTTGTGTCATTTTTACCACATTTGAAGCCATATTACGGTCGATTTATTTGTGGCAGAGGTATACCACACTATTTGCCCTGGGTAGAACCCGTACTGTATATCTCCCGTCATCCGTAAGAGGTTATGTATGTACATGACATTTCTTCAAGTATAAATGGGGCATCCGTGGCCGAGTGGTTAAAGTCTCTGACTCGAAATCACTTGCCCCTCATCGCTTTGGGTTCGATCCCTCATAGAACTAGGCATCTTTATGTGAGAAAGCTATCCAGCTGGCTTGCAGAACGTCGGTGGTTATACCCAGTTGCCCGCCCGTGCACGAAATTGCCCGGAGGGGCACCTAGGGTTTTTCTCAAGTGGCCATATGAGCTTAGCGGTTGGTGCTACTATAAAATCCAATACAATTCAATTTAATTCAGTTATAAATAGTGCTAAATCAATATACAGCGCGCCATTAAATTTGATGTAATTGGGTACATTTTCAGTCATGTTGCTGCTTGAAACGTATGTGCGCCTCGATAAATTGTGTCACTCTTGTCTCGATTAAAGACATAATAATAAAGGCCTTATACGCCATAGCAATGGTTGATTCTGCCAAATAAACTTTTATTTCATGAGGAGTTTGAAACGTATCCTCGACAGACACTAAAAAATAAATGGTTTACAGGACATTGATATATTGATATCCAATTTTTTGGTGTTAAGAGATGTCGCGTAAACACTGGGTGTTATCTCATTCGGGTGACTAGCGTGTTACACAATACAATATTGTAATATATGCCGTTACACCTTACTGCATTGTTTTATCATAAATTGACCAAAACAAACAGTATTACAAAGAAACAATTTAAACAAATGATAACAAAAAATCTACCCCATTGTTGTAAAAACTTAAAACAGTATTTGTTAAGCATGTTAACTATGCAGACAGGTAGTTTTATTTTATTTGTTTAATTTGCCTTGACAAATGTTAATTGTAACCATGACTATAACAACTATTTTAAAATGGGTCGTTTGTTTAAAATGATAAGAATCACGTTCATGATAGCTCGCGTATTGTACAAGCTACATGAACAAATATCTAAAACATTACGTGTATATAAGTTTCAGTACTCCGATGTTGCATGTATTTTATTCTAATTATATAAATATATCCCGTATCTTTATTATGTTGCACTTATTGGTAGTATTAACACCTTACATACTAATTTTGCATGATCCATTTTACAGTTGTACAAGCGGACACCAGCCCACCTCCACCAATACCAGGTAACAAACAGCTTTACCGGCCCTACTCATCCCCATACATAATAAGTGACGACAGATTAAATGACATTATGTTGTTTTTGAATTGTAAATTCAATATAACACAAGCCATTATATGTTTTAACCCTAACCCTCTTTAGATCACTTTTCGTCCGTAATCCGTCCGTCCGTCCGTCGTTAACATTTGCTTACAAAACGTCATCTCAGACACCACTTGGTCAATTTGACCGTTTCCAGCTTCTATTGGAAAATCCTTAGGTCAGTTGTTTTCAAATTTTCAAAATTATGTCAACGCCACATTTAAGATGGCCGCCGATGCAATACACGTTTGAAATATTTTTCTTAAGAACTCATGAACATATTTCGACAGATTTTTTTATTAATGATCGCCAACCCCTGGACTATGAAGTTTATTCACATGAAAAAAGGATAAAAATATCAGACAGGGAAAGCAGCATTCAAGGACGACAGTCAACCACAAAACACAAAATCAAACACGCAAACAGACAAACGAAAAGGCAAAAGTAATAAAAAATGCAAACGACATCACAAACACAAAAGGGTTGACAATAGGGCTACCGCCTTGGAACGGTCAGTGGCAAAGTAGGCCACTGGGGGCTTAAACCGGTTCTAGGGTGCACCAAACCTCACACTTACCCTACTGTCATCCCATTAAAACAGGACAGTGTAAATAAAGAAATCCCCGCCATAATCTAATCTCTAACCAACAAGGCAGCATCAATAGCCAATATAAGTAAAACACAAATATGCTCGTGTAAATATAATACAAAAAAATAATAGCCTAGAAAGCCACAATGAAGGTACTCAATGACTTGGCAGAAGCCAGAGCAGTAAGAGAATACACCATTAAGTGCACGACATGAAAGATCATGGACAAATATCAAACGCCACCTTCCCAATGGGCTTTAGGTAGGCGTCATCATAGGGTCCACAGCCTGTCCGGTCATCGTACAATTAAAGAGGAAGTCCCCGGGATTAAAAATGGCTTCCCCTCAGGGGTCCAAAGTGTATACAGAGAGATGCATATTTGCATCGACATATAGCAAACAAATTGAAAAAGGTTCTTTTTTGAAACCAAATGCCACAGTGCTCTTATGTACATGTATTACATGAATCATCGAATCATCAGCTTATGGTCCACCGCGAAGATAGTTCAACTGTAGCCCAGGGATCAAATCTGGTCACTCCCTGGGATCACAGTCCCACATAGTTATATAGGAACATCATTTAAAACTCTTCTTCCTAAGGGTCATATGTTTTTACATAGAATATATAGGGAAACACTTAAAACAACAAAGCATGGTGCTCTCATATATTGCATGTAGCATAAGCGTATGGTCTTCTACCAAGTTTGTTTAAAAAGTGATCATAGGGTCACATTTGGCACCGCGTCGCGGGTCACAGTTTTAGGACTATCACAACCTGACTTCTATGGTGACGTGATTTGCAAACTTCGTAAGATCCTTGGTCATGTTCACTTTCATACTATCTTTGTTAAACTTGTTAAAAGGTTTATCAAAAGAGGTTATGACCTATCATTTTGCAACGCACTGAATGCTTGGTAGTGGACCCATTTACAGTTCGCCAATATGCTTTCCTCTTTAATTGTGCGATGAACGGACAGGCCGTGTACCCTATGATGACGTCTACCTAAATCCCAAAAGGACGCCGACGTTTGATGTTTGTCTGCAATCTTGCCTTGTTGTGCCCTCAATGGTTTATTCTCTTGTTGCTATGGCTTCTGCCAAGTTATTAAGTACCTTTGTGGCATTATAGGCTATTGCTTTTTGTATTTATATATACACGAGCATTTTTGTGTTTTACTGATATCGCATATTAATGATGCCTTGTTGGTAAGAGAATAGTTCATGGCGGGGATTTCTTGATTTACACTGTTCTGTTTTATTGGGATGACAGTACGGTAAGTGTTAGGTTTAGTGCACCCTAGAACCTGGTTTAAACCCCCAGCGGCCTTTTTTGCCACTGACCGTTCCAGTGCGGTATTCCTATTGTCTACCTTTTTTTGTGTTTGTGACGTCATATGCATTTATTCCTTATTAGCATAACTTATTAAATATGTTTGTATTTTGCGTGTTTTGGGGTCTACTGTGTTCTGTGAAAGCTGCAATTCCTGTTCGACTTTTATACTTATTTTTACATAGAGATGAAAAGGGAAAATCGAATCGTGAAAAGCGTTCTTCTCTGAAATTGCATGAGCTAGATGTCTAATATTTTGCATATACCATAAAGTATGGTTCTTTCAGTTTGCTCAAATCAAGACCGTGGGGTCAAATCTGGCTCCACCCCAGGGTTTACCCTATAATCTTATACACACTTAAAGGGCACAAAGATGCAACCATCCAAGCAGCATCGGCCCTAGGGTCAATTTCCACACTTGGGGAGATAAACCCTGTTACATAACCGAATGTGCACTTACTGGACATGCACAGAGGGAAAAAACCATCAAACCATCAAAGCATTTGTTACGGTGTCCATCCCCACCCCTGGGGAAATAGCCCATAGGTCATAAATTGAAAACCGTTGGAATCCCCACCCTGTAACTATATATAAACTGGTCCTTGACATTGTAAGACGGGCGTGAGAATTTGAGATGGCGGGACATCGACTGCGTGATCTAATTATGTTATAAAATTATAATTTTGTTAGAAAAGGTTCATCTTTGCAAATATCCTCAGGTGAGCGATTCAGGGCCACTTTGATCCTCTTGTTATTGAGTAAGATTCAAACTTTTTTTCTGCTCGAAATCCGTTATCTAGTATATGGTGTATCGCTTCTTCTTGTGGCGTGTAGGCAACACACTTTTCGTGCAGGCAAAAGTTGAAAAAAACGTCATCGACCATCAAACATTAATTCAGTTTGACCACAAATAAATAACCTTAGTACAAACCGTTTCCTGTCCTGATTATTTGACTGTAAGATGAGCAGCTGGTTTCTTAAAATAAATGACGCTAACAAGTGATGTAATATAAGTTGCGAAAGCTATGTCTTTGTTGGCTTCAATACTAAATTATCCATACAATTTGTTAGAAATATTGAAAATATTTAATTATGATCTTCATTTTCAGAAAGGATTCCAAAATCCTCAGTTATAGAGCTAACAGTTACCCAACTTCCAAAGCCACATGAACATGTATGTACATCTTTAATCTGTCTCTGCCTGTCTGTCCGTCTGTCCGTCTGTCTAAATGTGTTTCTGACTATCTATATGTGTCTGTCTTTTCTAGTGTCTATCTATATCCTCTCTCTCTTTCAGTCAAAAAATGTTCATCTAACCTGGAAAAACATTTATGCTCCCTCCCTGCCTCCCTCGCTCCCTTCCTGCCTCTTTCTCAGTCTCTAGACGATTCGACCAACCATCACAGGCAGACGGCGCGTACCCTACCCCGCCCACACCCTACCCCACTCTACTACCCTCCCCCTCTCTCTTCTCTACTACCCCCTTCCCATCTGACTCTCTACTACCCCCCATACAAATGTTTTCAATGACATACTGTAAACTGTTTTACTTGGTTTTCCATTAAAAAAAAAAAAAAAAAAAAAAAAAAAATACATACTCTTTATACCATATAAAGGTCTTGGACTCTTTAATAAAAACAGCTATAGACCTCGCTTAAAGCCTTGCTGTGCTTGGATCTTTGGTCATAGCATCGTCATTTCGATTCGAATCCATCAGGTACATATTATAACAAATAGTCACAACACTGATTTCTTCAATGTGTACTTTATATCGCATCAGCGAAACGTTAAAGACGTTTGAAAGCAGGTCGACTACGATGTGACCTAAGCAAAGCATTTTCTATGCACATGGTACGGTATTGGGAAATATCTATCTGCGACGACTCCCGCATAAAAATGCAACGTGGTCGTTGAAAGAAAACCGTTTAACAACACTCACCGGTACGAAGAACTTCCAGGAGTAATCCCAGACGCTGCAATCGAGTTCTTTCACAAACGGTTATTTGTTTATCGTTACGATTCGCCATTTGTATGGGGGGTAGTAGAGAAACAGATGGGAAGGGGGTAGTAGAGCAGAGGGAGGAGGGGGGAGGGTAGTAGAGTGGGGTAGGGTGTGGGCGGGGTAGGGTACGCGCCGTCTGCCTGTGCCAACCATGTGAAGAAAAATAACAAAAGAAAAAGAGAAAAGAGACAATGAGTTTTAATTCAGGACAAACAGTGAGGACAATTAGATCCTAACACATACTACATTAGATCATTGTCTCGCACATGTCCTTACATGTCTCTCTCTTGTCCTCACCCCGCTACGTGTCCCAAATGTTCAAATTAGCTCTCATTTAAACGATAGTAGACGTGAGGACTGAACGTTTGTCTTCACATGGGCATGTGTGTCCCCACAAGGCAGGATTTTAACTTAAATTTGTCCTCGTTTGAACGAAGTATCATCTCTCCCTCTTTCTTTCTCTCTCTCTCTCTCCACATATTCAAATAATCCAGCTGTCCTTTCACAGAAATATGTGTATTTCTGTATATATTATTAACCCGCTGTACGCAAATCAAGCGTGTTAAATACACACCGGAGTTAGGTATAATAGGCAATTCATCTCAATATACATTGCATGTGAATAATTCGCATTACTATGTTGTTTTTTAGATTGGTCTGAGGTCGAAAATATTCCATAAACTAGTTAATAAGAAACATAAAGACAACCCAGATGAGAAACATAAAACTCACCCACTACCATTGTTGAAAAGTCCACTCAATTCAAGGAGATTTTTAAAGAAAAATGCGAAGGAAAAACAGATTGCTGACGAACACGATGCACGGTCCACATGCATTCATCGCCACGAGGAGAGATCACTTCCACCAATACCGGAAACCGAATCGCTGTCAAATTCATCCAACATATACGATGAAATAGATAAAGAAGATTATCTTCAAGAGAGCCACGAGTATGAGTCAATTGAAGATGCAAATAAGACATCTCAGGAACCAATTTGCAAGAAGCATTTTTATCAATACGGCGTGGAGAAAATCGCAAAGCATTTTAGACGTTGTGGATTATCTGAACTAGCATATCTATCCGCGGAACACAAAATAGATGGACCCTTTCTAAAGGAGAATGGTTTGAAATTTCTTAAAGAGGACCCGTTCTTACTTAGCGAACAAAATTTTACAATTGTCAAACGGATAACAGAAAATCAAGACACGCAACCCAAAAGGTTTGCGGAGCTCACAGTGGACGAGGTTTGTGAATGCTTTAAAACGTTCTCATTAGATGAAATGGTAGATGTTTGTAAAGAACAAAAAATAGACGGAGCATTTTTGGCTAGTTTCAGTTTGGAGGAATTAAAACAAGAACCGTTCTATTTATCTGATGACAAAATTAAACGAGTCAGAATAATTGTGCAAGATTATTGGACGGTACCTGTCAAAAACATTGACAAATAGAGTAACATATTGAAAGTAGATAAATGTAGCATTCACAAAATGCGTTCAACCAAAAACGCACAATCAAACAAACAACATTTACACGGGTAAATAATTATTTATAAGTAAAGTATGGGACAACAAATACATCAAAGGATTGACAACTGTGGTACCGCCTTGGAATGGTCAGTCGCAAAATGTCTGCTGGGCTTTCAACTCGGGTTCTAGGCGGCACTAAATCTCATTCTTACCCTAGTGTTATCCCAATTTAAGGGGAATAAAGAATATGTGTTGTTGTGACGTAAACATAACATTGTATTCAAATCAAATGTGAACAAATCTCAAGCAGATCTTTGAAGTTAATCGATCGACGATAAATTTGATTAGATTTTAGTTGCATGTGTTCTGTGAATGATACATTTCCTGTTCGATTTACTTTTGATATTCAATGGTGTAAAACCTATAGCTAAATTAGAGAATGTCACTTTTTTAATGTTGAGACATTTTTGCTTTAAAGCTACTGCAGAAGGGGCCGTGTAAAGCAAATGGGTGGCGTTTAACGCTAGGTTTACTACCAAATTCAAGCTTGTGAAACATGGCTGCAAACTCGCATATAAGGGATTTTAAACGAACCTTTTTTTGCCTGCGACAGAGGAAGTAACATCAAAAATGCGGTCCCATTCACTGAACAAATGTTATGACCTGAGCGAGATTCGAACACTGACCTTTGAGGTGACAATCCAGATGCTTTACCATGGGGCTAGTAATCAGTTGATCAACTTATTTATGTTTATTGATATAATGTTTGCGATGTAGACGTTATCATTTGGTCATTTGTGTGTTATTCTGTGCGTTTCTAAAAACATACGTACGTCAAAGACCTTGCAAAGAATTCCAGAAAATATCTGAATGCATTTTCCAACATAGGAATGGTATAAAATGAAAACAAGCAAGGTTTTACGCAAGCGTAAAATAGCTGCCGAGAGAAAATAAGTTAACATAATAATATATAAAGTTATGGGTGTTAAAACAATACCGAAAAACATAAATGTTGTTACAGAGTCATAAACACGTCACGACCGTTTTTCTTACATTCTTCCCGACTTTTACCATCAGATCTTCCTACAAAGCATTTTAAATCAATGTGGGCGACCTCGATTCTTTTTGTTCAAATACCTTGACATGCCTTACATATTGATAACAATTCACCCTTGTAACACGACGTGCTAGATGTACACATCAGTACAGAAATACAATTGTTCAATTGTAAGGGATACGAGTGCATTAGAGTGTGCATTACAACAAATATAAACTGTTACCATGTAATTATAAGATTGCCTTAGCAAAGTGAAAAATGTAAAGGAACTGTTAGCAATAATGAATGCCATAATAATGAAAATTAAAAAAAAACGAAGAAAAAAACACGAAAATCAGCAGGCTTGAACCCCTCGGCACTTACACGACGCCTCAATCAACTGCGCTAATGAGGTTTGTGAATGTTTCGTCGCTAATATACATATAATAATAATGATTACTTGTTACAATTCAGTAGACTGGTTTACGAAAACGTTATTTCAGCAAGTGAAATGGTAACCTTTCAACATTACAAAATATGTGTTTATACCTAGAAATTCCTTATCGCCAACTTACATGAGTCACATTATGTTAACCATAGACAGATATAAAACCCATATAAGGGTCAGTGAATAAACGGTGAATGTTTTGTTGAAAATACGTAGAGAAATAACCTTAATCCATTAACAGACGAATATACAGCTATAATAAAAAGTTCAGTTGGCACCATGGCCTAATGGTAATGCACGTGGATTGTCAATCCGGGGGTATCTAGTTCGAATCCCGAGTTGAAAGAACTATTTTTAAATAAAAGGACAGTGTAGCCTTTTGGTGTTACTGTAAAAAATGATGTCCTCGTGTAAGTTTCTTTATTTATATACGGGCTTATGGCCATGTTATGGAAGATTGAGAAATAAAACACGCCTAAATCACGCCTATTTAGTCCTTATAAGAATAGTAACATTTAAAAACTCACATTTAGTTTCGTGTTTTGTTTGTTTTAGGTATAGTATTGTCAAGTAGATAAATGAGTTACTGTTAACAGCTAATCGACACATGTAACGTATAAATGAGATGCAGATGCATCCTGGATTACTAGTGTTTCTAAAGACCGTCATATGTACATCAACGACTTGAAAAAAGCTCCAGAAAATATAAATTACATATATCTTAAATTTCCAATATAAGAATATTGTAAAAATGAAAATATTCTGTGGATGTTTTGTTGAAATAACATTGAGGAAAATACCTAACCCTTTATCAAACGAATATATAGCGAAAATGGAAAGTAGGTTTTCAGCTGGTACCATGGTCTAATGGTAATGCATGTGGGTTGTCAATCTAGAGGTATCTAGTTCGAATCCCTAGATGAGAATAGTATTTTTCAAAGATAAGGGCAGTGTAAGTGTTTTGGTGTTACTGCAAAAAAATATGTCCTCGTGTAAGTTTCCTTATTTTTACACGGTTGTATGGCCATGTTACGAAGGTCTGAGACTGAAATGAAAACACGCGTAAAACACGCCTATTTTGTCCATAAAATAATAAGATATTCTTTAGTTATAGCTCTAGTAATAACTAAAAACAGTTTCGTGTTTTGTTTGTGTGTTAGTAAAGTATTGTCAGGTAGATAATTGAATTACTGTTAAATGCACTAACCTGCCAAATAATGGCAAAATTACACTACACAATTATTTATCCAAACCATATCCAGGTGTACGAGTCATAAACTAATGTACTTTTGCCGATTAAAAGTATTTTTCTTAATTCAGGGTACATAAAATACCCGAGACTGAATATGCGTAAAACAAATTATGAGTTGGTACCTCTTAATTCGTCGCTCCAGTTTTGGGGTTTGGTCTAGCTGGCGAAAGCCGTTTATATTTTGTCTATAGAGTTTGGATTCTCAAAATAAGTAAGTTATATAATTATATACCTCGTCGTCAGTAGGTTTAAAAACGGTGAACATATGTTGTACAATGTGGCTGTTGTTGTTGGGGTAGTTACTTTAACGGCTTATCGACACATGTAACTTGTATTATACACTTATAGGATATGTTGTCTGCTTTTTAATTTAGTCTTTTGACTGTTACTAGGGATATGCAGGCTTCATAACCGCTGCTCCAAACTAAATTCCATTATGTTTAATTTAATTTTATTAAATACTGGGACCATACGCCGTACGACATTGGGAAGAAAGACACTCCATGTCCACCGCCATATGCATGCCATCTTCGGGATGGTTAACATTTTGTACCATTGATTTTATTAATATTGAGTTCTGCTCAACCCGGGGCTAGAGGGCGTGAGCGGTAGCTAGCATATTTCACTACCGCTCATGAACAGTCTTAATCAAACAGAGACTGCAATATTTCGTATGTGTCGTTTTCGGCCGTTTCCAAAGGTCCATTATCATACTCTTTTTTATAAATGAGATGCAGAAGTATCACGGATGGCTGGTGTTCATCTGCCCATTCTTATATCTCTAGACCACTTCGACCTTTAACACAACTTCCCTGCTGTTTGGATATTGAGTTGTATTGTATAACGAGTATTTCGAGCTCTCCATACAGTGAGTCAACTATTTCTAAAGCATATTGCACCCGTATAATACTAGGTTTAGAACCGTGTTGTTCCAAGGCGGTCATTGGTGGTAACTTCAGGCTTTATGTGTGATTTTGTTATTGTTAAAAACATAATCGTATTGTAAACTGTTAAAACGAAAAAACAGTTAAAACATTTGAGGTCTATAATACATATGCCAGCAAGAAATGATGGGTTTGATACATGAATGTTAAGGTATTGAGAAATATGTTGAACGATGTCTTGAAGCATGCATGATACGGAAGGCTACGTTATAGAAAAAAAATACAATGTTTATGCTCTCTATTTTTCTGACGCTCTGTTAACAATGAAGAGTTGATCCATATTATCTATCTGCCTTAGACTAATTATAATACTAGAACGAATTCGATGGCGCGGCATCGCAAATACCCACGTTTTCATTACACAGGTCACCCCACCCACCACCAAACACACACATACTGGAGAACAAAATATTATTATACACTCTAATACCTTCATCAAAATGTTCTTTTGAGATTTAATAATAATAAAAAAAATGACCCCCTGATACCCTCCCCCACCACCCACCTCCTCCAACCCCAACCCCCAGGGAAGACGACCTTAGTTTTAAATAATAAATCATTTGACATGCTGTGTATCTCTTTCATAGATGACTATTATACCAACTAATGTGTAAAAGTATGGAAAACTAACACTGTAATTGAATTATTAGTGTATTTGATGCTCCTTCCCCAAGGCCCCCACCGATGAAATAGGAGGAAACAAATGTATACAGTGTAATCCCATCATCATAATGTTTTAATTGAGATATAATTTAAAACAAGGCAGACGTCCCAGTTCGAAATAATAAAGTCGTTTGATACGTTGTTTATCTTTTATAGACAATTACATACACCACCAAGTTATGTGCAAACATATGGAAAAAATTGCAGTGTAATTGAATTGTTGTATAATTGAACTTTTGACCCCCTGAGGGCCCTGGGTACAGAGCCATCATCATATTGTTTCATTTGAGACATAATTACAAAAAGAAAAAATCCCCCAGACCACCCCTACCAATCCACCCACCCACCCGGAGCCACTGGGCAGACGTCCAAGTTCTGAACAATTAAATCGTTTCATATGTTGTTTATCTTTCATAGACGATTACATACACCAAGTTATGTGCAGAAATATGGAAAAAATGCAGTGTAATTGAATATTTAGTGTCATTGACCTTTTGACTCCCCCACCACTCCCGCAGAGCCCATGGTAGCGGAGCCAAAACTAGTTGCTCTTGCATGCCGTCATCATATGCTGAAGTCATACCCTAAGTTTGGTTGAATTCCGTTCAGCGGTTTAGGAGGAGATACGGTATCGGATGGACAGACGGACAAACGGAGGCGATTTCAATATACCCTGCTTCTTTTAAAAACGTGGGTATAAAAATAATTGACCCCCTGGTATCCTTTCCCCACCACCATCATCATAATCATGTTTCATTTGAGACATAATTACAAAAAAAATGCCCCAAATGCCCCCACCACCGCCTCACCCACCCTGGGCCCCCAGACAGACGTTCGAGTTCGAAATAATAAAATCGGTTGATATGTTGTTTAATCTTTCATCATGTTCGTAGGCAAATTACACACACCATGTTATGTGCAAAACTATGGACAATGACAGTGTAATTGAATTTTTAGTGTATTTGACATGTTGACCCCCTAAGGGACCCTGAGTGTGGAGCCATCAACATAATGTTTCATTTGAGACATAATTACACCCCCCTAAACAAAAAGCCCCCCGCACCGCCCTCCCGTCCCATCCACCCTGGGGCCCCCGGGCAGACGTCCGAGTTCGAAATAATAAAATAGTTATATATGTAGTTTATCTTTCATAGACGATTACATACACCAAGTTATGTGCAAAACTATGGAAAAATGACAGTGTAATTGAATTTTTAGTGTATTTGACCTTTTGACCCCTCTGAGGGCCCCAGGGCTCGGAGTCACAAATAATGTTGCTCTTGCACGCCGTCATCATATGGTGAAGTCATACCCTAAGTTTGGTTGAATTACGTTAGGCGGTTTAGAAGGAGATGCGGTAACGGACGGACGGGCGGACGGACAAGCGGACGGACAGAGGACGTACGGAGGCGATTTTTTTCACAAACGTGGGTATAATAACTTAAATCATGAAATACACGTACAATTAAAAACAGTTTGTGTAACCACTCTGCATCTTTATTTTTAAATGATGAAATTATACTATATAATGTTTCTGTCAGATCCAACTTACATAGAAAATGTTTTTGTAACGATAAGTTCTTCTAATTGTTTTGTTAATGCTATTATCCAGTTCACTATCGATGGTATGGATGACTGCGCAAAAATAAGAAATAGACTAAAAATACATCGTACATACAGTAAAAGGGAAGTAACAATGAATTTAGATAAATGTTGTTATATCCTTTGGACCCCATATATAATCTGCAAAACTGCGAAAGTTTCGTAAACGGCATTAGCTAGGCTCAACAGACTATAATGCCTAGTAGACCCAGAATCAGAGTGCACAGATTTGCAGCAGCAAAGCAGAACAGAACTAGCTAGAGAAAGTCAAGTTTACCTTGTTTTGAAAAGGCTTATACTTGTACATTGAATATCAATATTATAGGAGCTTGGAGTATTGACCATTGTTAATATATGGATTATGTTAAGTACATGGTCTCCGCACGGATGACAATGAACCGAAATGAAGGTACGAATGAGTGTCGGTGCATCCTAGAATATCGTTTGAACCTACCCACACCAACCCAGTGTTCTTTTCTCCAATGACGGAACCTAGGTGAAACTCACTGCCAGTCCCACCAATTTTATGTTTAAGCTGTCGCATATTTTATTGTTATTTATCCATGCGATTGTTGCAGCTTTTGAATATGTGGTTTGTTTGATTGTATTGTGTGACTGCTAAATTTCCGGTTCTATATCTGCATTTACTTTTGTAGAACGCTGACTAATAATGATAATATTTATATTCTAAGGTTTTACATACGTTGCCATTGAATGTCAACGAAGTATAACAGAGGAAGGAGGTCTAAAAAATGAGGACGAATAGAGAAGTGGATTTTATGGCAGATATAAGAATATCACAAAAATAATAATGTATCTGTATCTGAAATAAAATAATATCAAAGACACAGTCAACAGTTACTGTAATGTATTGAAACGACCTCAAGAACCACATCAGTTGAAATTAAAAAAAGCGAATTCAGAAAATTCTATCACTGCTACTGGTGTTGTTTAATAGTAAAGAGTAATACTTCTAGAACTTGTATCTACCTTTAGTTGGAAGATTCTTAAAACGTTTATAACATCGAGCGAACATCCATCCATTCCCCTATTAAACATTAACGGAACTATAATAACGGATAACGAAGAAAAGGCTAACTTGCTGAAAGATTTTTTCCAAGAACAGACACTGCTTAATGATGCAAATATTACTCATCCCATACCTCCATATGATAACACTCAGTCCTTTCCCTAACTCAACATAAAAACAAAACATCTTAGTAAAATTGCACTAAACTTTTCGAATATAAAGGGCACTATTTCTGCCAAATAAATATTGTTTCTGATATTATGTTCACATCAATAGTGTTGAATTACTTTCAGCTATTATATCATTGACATTGTTCATTCCTATAATATGCATTTGGATGGAAATTTCAATTAACCATACCCCATCCATTTTGGATTTTCTTTTCAAAGATGGCTGACCAATAGCTCATAAGCTTATACTTTTTCACAATATGATAAATCATGCTACCCATTCATACCTTTTCAAATTTAGTTCCACCACTAGTTAGTGAACCATCTCGATACAATTTAAGAAATGCAACTGATTTGCAAATTCCTGCTTCCAGAACTAATCTTTATCTCAACTCCTTTGTTCCTTCAGTTGTTCGCGAATGGAACAAACACCCACTAGATGTAAGAACTATGGCATCATTAACCTCATTCAAAAATTACCTGAAACGTGACATTACGCAGTCTCCTAAATATTATTACTATGGCTGTAGAAGAACACAGTTACTCCATACTCGTCTGCGCACGAATTGTAGTTCATTAAATCACGATTTGTTCTTAAAGAACATAGTTGATTCTCCACTATGTCGCTGTGGCGGAATTGTCGCTGTTTCTTCAATTGTCCGATATATCAAACTAGTCGAGACGAACTTATGCATGCTCTAGAAGTGTTGTGCACAGTTTCACTTAAAACAATTCTTTTTGGAGATTCGTCGGTCTCGTACCAAACAAATGTGGCAATATTTGAAGCTGTGCATATATATCTACTAGCAAGCAAACGGTTTTAATTTGTTACGAAAGCGATTTCACTACCTTTCTTATTGAGGAGTTCTACTAGCTGTTAACATTTTGTAAATTGTTACATGTCCTCGTCATCACGCCCCGCCCTCACCCAAGAGTTCCATTTGCTTCTTTTTTTTCTTTTTTTTTTCTTCTCCCTATGATATCTGTACTTTTCTATATGTTTTTTTTTTCTGACTATATAATACTACAAAACTATTGTCATATTGATGTTAATTTGTATTTACCGCCAACATCAAATGCATTTGACAAATACCAAGGAGAGGAACTCTATAATATTTTTCTTTCGTTCCAATCCTATTAATTATGTACTGTATCAATATATATATATGTTGTAAAAAATTGTGAAATAAAATATGTTTAAACCCAAGGATCTTACAAAGTTTGTAAATAACGTCACCATAGAAGTCAGGTTGGTTGTGATAGTCCTTGTCGCAGAAGAGTTTCTATTCGGAAAGAAGATCAGTGTTAAGATAATACCATTTTGCAAAGGTTTTACGAAGTTTATGGTAACGGTAGCGCCGATGGAGTAGTTTAGTTATACAAATATTACTAATATTAAAGTCCTCAACTCGAGTACAAACTCTAGAAAAACGATTAAGTTGAGACATATATACCCCATAAGAAGTTACTCGGGGAACATCCCCATCTAAATGGGGATAATTAACAATATCAAAATTCAAATCATTTCTCTCGTCATAGATTTTTCTAATTATTTTACCATTTTGAAAT
>JAWPHD010012537.1:0-75200 GCA_037043455.1 Cyrtodaria siliqua | reverse complement strand
TCACATTCGAAACATTTGTTTGTTTGAATGGCGTTTTACGTCACATTTAGCACATGTTAGGCCATACATTACGGGCGATACTTTTATGGTAGAGTAACCCATTTATCATGTGCGGAACCAGTATAGTATACATTTACCTCCCACCATCAGTATCTCACTTGACAATTCGAGCTACCAGTGGGATTTGAAACCGCAGCGGTAAGAATCGATAACGTTTTAGACGCAGCGTCTTTACAAACCCGGCCACGGAGGCACCTCATTCGAAAAATTAAATATTTAAAAGTAACCTGAGCAATAAACAAATTCCTGTTAAATGTGTTTACACAGTAAATTCATTACATATTTCTCCATAGCCTTCTATTGTTATCTGACCATGTTTAAACGCCTGTAGAAAACCCAAACCCTATATGGATACTAGCAAACTTACTGCTTCATGAAAATAAACATGGCTGCTATTAAAAATCAGCAAACAAAATGGGTGGTTAATTTCTTTTTCTGCAAGTTTACTGGGACAAATCTCAACATTTGCTCATCCGCTCATTCATACCCAGTCTACTTTCAAATTCATATCTAAAACTGTCAAAAGCATCATGATAATCCCGTGTAAATGTAAGTCTACTAATGTATACTATTTACCTATTACTGCTGAAATAGTTTCCTTCAAATGTGAACGCCGTATAATTTCTCATTTAAGACCAATGTTTATCATCGATACAGGGATGAGCAAGCCAAGGGGGAAATGGTCTAGAACTACAAGACGCCGCAACTGTCGTGTTATTTATTTTACCTTGAAATTAATTAGTTCTATCAAAATAATAGGTGTGTTCTTGATGTAAAACATTATTATATGAGCCGAATGATTACGTTTTCAGGATGTGGATATTCCTAAACATCTTTTTTACAGTTAAAAAGTATGTATTTAAAGTCCTTATTCCGCCATCAAACAGGCACAATTTTTATAACACATGTACACCGTTTCTAATCCTACTCATGACGTGGTATATAAGTATATAGCTTACATATTTTGAGATCCAAACTCGATAGACACAATATAAACGGCTTTAACCAGCCAGGTCAAAACACCAAAAACTGGAGCTTCGAATTAAGAGTTACCAACTGATATTTCATCTTACGCATTATTGTAAAAACCCGTGAATAATGGGTCATTATTATATGACGTGAACACCTGGACAGAGTTTGGATAAACGTTTTTTTAGTGTAGTTTTTGCCGTCATTTGACGGGTTAATTCTTTAAAATTGTTGAGTGACAGTTTTTCAATAGTGTCGCGATGGCACAATGGAGAGAACGTTTCATTTCTATCCGGAGATTACTTGTTCAGCCTCATTGGCGCCACATGGCTTTTCGGTGTACCCTTAAAAAGACACTGCTATTAGCAGCTTCCGTCGAAATAATATTTGCCTTGAACTCTTATTCGATCTTAGCGCTACTAAATATTATGGCAAGCCTTTTTCTTTTTACGGGGCCTGACGTGGCCCAATGGACAGGACAGACTCACTGGCGCCACTGAACTTCGTTAAGTGTCCGACTGGTCAGGACTCTTTCACTTAGCCTCGTCAGTCGGATACGGATGTAAAGCGGGCCGTCCCTGTAAAATGGAGTCTTTTCTCCAAGCACGTTAAAACGTAGGAATATATTCATAGTAAGAGTACTGCAGATTCCCAAATCCCCCTAATTAATTTTTCAGCTGCTATTTAACCCCCAATGACAACTATATTCAAATTCTTTCAAACGATTCAAGTTAGGCGCAAAAATGTACAGTATACTGCTGATGACATAGACATGCGTGTTTGTTGCATATAGATATGTGTGTTTGTGCATAGAGACATGTGTGTTTATGCATATAGACATGCGTGTTTTGTGCATGGAGACATGTGTGTTTGTGCATAGAGACACGTGTGTTTTGTGCATAGAAAACATGTGTGTTTGTGCATATAGACATATGTGTTTGTGGCATATAGACATGTGTGTTAAGACGTGTGTTTGTGCACTCGTTAACACTGCAACATATATATTGCATATGCTTTTTAACAATCCTCAAACGTATGATTGGAAGCCATCCAAATAATTCACCCACGATGCTTTAAAACTAATAAAGTTCATAAGTATTACAATCTTAGGAAAATAATACAAAAAAAAGCATGTATTTCTCAGCGGCCAGAAGTTAGCATGATATTCGATATTCGACATTCGATATTCAAGTTGAATATCGAAAAAAAAAACAACTCGAGATTCGTTATTCAACAAAAAACAATTTGAATGTCGAAAAACAAAAAACTCGAGATTCGTATTTCAAAAAATAAGTTTTTGCATGTCGAAAAACAAAAAACTCTAGATTCGCTATTCAACAAAAAAAAATCTGAATATCGAAAAACAAAAAAAAATCGAGATTCCTTAATAAAACAAACAAAATCTGAATGTCGAAAAAACAAAAAACTCGATATTTGTTATTCAATAAAAAAAAATATGAATATCGAAAATCAAAGAACTCGAGATTTCTTATTCAAAAATCAATTTTTGAATGTCGAAAAAACAAAAAACTTCAGATTCGTTACTCAACAAAAGAAAAAACAAAAAACTCGAGATTCGTTATTCAAAAAATTTGTTTTGAATATCGAAAAACAAAAAAACTCGAGATTCGTTATTCACAAAAAAAAAATTTGAATATCGAAAAACAAAAAACTCGAGAATCGTTATTCAACAAAAAAAAAATCTGAATATCGAAAAACAAAAACCGAGAGATTCGTTATTCAAACAAAAAAAAAATTGAATATCGAAAAACAAAAACCTCGAGATTCGTTATTCAACAAAAAAAAATTGAATATCGAAAAACAAAAAAATCGAGATTCGTTATTCAACAAAAAATAATAGAATAACAAAAAACTCGAGATTCGATATTCAACAAATAAATTTTGAATGTCGAAAAAACAAAAAACTCGAGATTCGTTATTCAAAAAAATAGGTTTTGAATATCGAAAAACAAAAAACTCGAGATTCGAAAATGTCGAAAAAACTTTTTCTGAGTGTCACCTTTCTTTGTTTGATACTTATTCATATGCATTGTTGGCATTAGCTCTCATCACTTAACACCAATACTACCAAGGTCAAGGTCATCTTTTGCGTTATAACTTAGCCCTGGTTAGGTAACTTAACCTCAGTTTTCTTCTGAATGCCTCATTTCGTTGATACTTGGTCATATGTTTTTGTTGTCATCAGTAGACATTACTTAACACCAATTACCAAGGTGAAAGTCATATTTTCCGTGTGTTTTTGTTTTCGCTAAAACGTAACATTGATAGGTGATTTAACCTGAGTAAACGTTTTTTTCTGATTACCTCACTTTAGTTGGTTTGATATGGCTCATATGTATTTTCATTGGTTTGCAGAGACATCCTCAGGTCGAGGTCTTGAATAATGTTAGTTCACTTGAGCCGATGGCCCAGAGACTTCGCAGAGACTTCGGCTCAGAGTTGAAGTAAACTATTGGAGTCACTCTTCGTCCGCTTTTCGTCCATCGTAGACTTTTAGTTTAAATAACTTCTCAGAAAACGTTTGACCAAATCTCACATACGGAATGATTCCGGATGAATAACGAATATCGATTTGTTTTTGTTTTTCGATATTCAAAATGTTGTTGAATACCAAATCTCGAGATTTTTGTTCTTGGACATTTTCGAATCTCGAGTTTTTTGTTTTTTCGATATTCACATTTTTTTTTTGTTGAATAACGAATCTCGAATTTTTTGTTTTTCGTTATTCAGATTTTTTTTGTTGAGTAACGAATCTCGAGTTTTTTGTTTTTCGACATTCAATTTTTTTTGTTGAATAAAGAATCTCGAGTTTTTTGTTTTTCGACATTCAAAACTTATTTTTTGAATAACGAATCTCGAGTTTTTTGTTTTTCGATATTCCGAATTTTTTTGTTGAATAACAAATCTCGAGTATTTTGTTTTTCGATATTCCGAATTTTTTTGTTGAATAACGAATCTCGAGTTTTTTGTTTTTCGACATTCAAAACTTATTTTTTGAATAACGAATCTCGAGTTTTTTGTTTTTCGATATTCAATTTTTTTTTGTTGAATAACGAATCTCGAGATTTTTGTTTTTCGATATTCAGATTTTTTTTGGTGAATAACGGATCTCCAGTTTTTTGTTTTTCGACATTCAAATTTTTTTGTGTTGAATAACGAATCTCGAGTTTTTTGTTTTTCGATATTCAATTTTTTTTTGTTGAATAACGAATCTCGAGATTTTTGTTTTTCGATATTCAGATTTTTTTTGTTGAATAACGAATCTCGAGTTATTTTGTTTTTCGATATTCATTTTTTTTTTGTTGAATAACGAATCTCGAGTTTTTTGTTTTTCGACATTCAAAACTTATTTTTTGAATAACGAATCTCGAGTTTTTTGTTTTTCGATATTACGAATTTTTTTGTTGAATAACGAATCTCGATTTTGTTTTTGTTTTTTGACATTCAAAACTTGTTTTGTTGAATGACGAATTTCGAGTTTTTTGTTTTTCGATATTCAGCTTTTTTTTGTTGAATAACGGATCTCGAGTTATTTTGTTTTTCGATATTCAGTTTTTTTTTTTGTTGAATAACTGATCTCGAGATTTTTGTTTTCGATATTCAGATTTTTTTTGTTGAATAACGAATCTCGAGTTATTTTGTTTTTCGATATTCAGTTTTTTTTTGTTGAATAACGAATCTCGAGTTTTTTGTTTTTCGACATTCAAAACTTATTTTTTGAATAACGAATCTCGAGTTTTTTGTTTTTCGATATTCAGATTTTTTTTGTTGAATAACGAATCTCGAGTTTTTTGTTTTTCGATATTCAACTTGAATATCGGATGTCGACTATCGAATATCATGCTAACTTCAGCCCGCCGCATTTCTCTTGCTACTATCCAAAATAGAGTTTTGTCTACCCGCTGTATGTTAAAAAGCTGGAACTTGGAATCAATGCGATACTACCATATATGTTCGGGACCTTCGAATTATATCCAAATTTCATAGCTACCAGCGACATTATTGTTGATAATTACCATGCGACCTCAATGCGTTTTACATACACCACTGGAAATAATTCATTTATTTTACCATGACATCACATCGTCGAAATAGATTTCGTATATATGCGAGATTTCGTTGGTCAAACACAATATAAGTTTGGATGCAGTAAAGTCAATGATACTGTCAATCAACATGTAATGATGTTTTGAGAAAAACGTCATCAATTTGACTATGTACTCGTCATGGGAAAGTAAACGATTTCATTTTCAGTGGCGTAATTCGCAAACGTTCTTAAACTCAGAAATTAATATCCAATTTACCAAATTGACTCTCGTGCTAATCTTGTCACTTAAAGCAGTGTCAGCAGGTTGTTATTCTTGGATCAAATCTATAATTATAAAGGCGTCGAAACATGCCAAGCACAATACAACATGTAAATGACCACGCTCTCCCGAAATACCAGTCGTGATTTCCTCCCGAATGACCTTAATGAACTTTGTTGTATTTGTTCAGCCTGTCCTAAGAATGAAAGACCGACACTCGGATAATTTATATTAAATACTAATATTCCTTAATAATTAATACAGTTTGACAAGTAGATTGAATTTCGTTCGATTAGTTTGTAATGCCTTTTGATGACCGTAAAACGTGTTTCTCTGTGTCTGTCATTTGCTGGCTACTGTTTCTGTAGGATTTGTGCATTACTGTATAAAATAGCGAATAGAGGTTTAAATGGTCTAGTGTTTGATGGTGAACTCGTAAATTTTGCAGTGGGAAAAACACAAAAACGAACGTACTTCAGGCATATACAAGTGAAACAAGTAATTCAGTCGAAACAAAGTTCCAAAAGTAATACAGACATTTAAAAGCGACACAAGTAACCCAGGCTTTTATAAAGTGATTCTCTGTAGGTAAGTTAGCTGTTATTTACCCGGTACCAAAGATCCGCTGTCAGCATGTGTTTGCTGCTCGTTTTATTATGTTAACATTTAAATTATCAAACACCTGTAAATACATAGCTTTAGCTTTTTAGCCGGATTGAAAAGCAAATTCAGGTTTATAGTTTGGTGATTTCCGTCCGTCTGTCCTCCGTCCATCCGTCCGTCTGTCTGTGTGTCCGTCTACACGTTTTGACGTTTCGGCTAACGTTTTTGTTTTTCTCATTTCGCGAAAACGAATTGTCGGAAAGCTTTGAAACTTGGCACACGTGTTCATGTTTGTAAAGTGTAATTTTGATCTGCAAACGTATAAAATAAGTTAAATATTTGATTGGTTGTTTGACTGGACCTGGCAATACATATGGTAAGACACTGTGCATTCACAAACAGAAATTTTGCCAGGCCTAGTTGTAGAGCGCCACCTCGCGCGCGGTAGGTCGTGGGTTCAATCGCCGGCCGGGTCATACGAAATACTTCACAACAATGGTACTAGTATAGCTCCCGTGCTTGACGTTGAGCATATACACGTAGTTCCAGGACTATTCAGTCCGGTGTCAGTATAATGTGACTGGGTGGAGTATCATGGCATGTGTCTACGGCGTGGTATTCCAGTGTGACGGTACTATATAGCAGCATATAGTTCAATGTTACCAGTAGACACCGTCGTGATATGACTGAATATTGTTATAAGTGACGTTAAACCCCATCTATTAATATATGTTATATTTGGTTGTTTGTTTGTATGATGTTTTACGTCATTTTCAACACATGTAAGGTTATATATGTTATGACGGTCAATTTTTTGTGGTGGAGGCAGACCACCCACTTTTCCTGGGTAGAACCAGTAGTGTACATCTCCCGCCATCCGCAAGAATCGACACTTCCTCACTTACAAGTCGAACTCCCAGTGGGATTCGAACCCGCAGCGGTGTCACAGAAGTATATCATCAGATGAGACTCGCTTTTCTTAAAGAGTGAAACCCTTGAGGTCGTCATCTGACAGTGATATGCATTAGTCATAATACTTAAAATATAAATTATAAATAACACAAAAAAACATCGTGTCCCTTATTTGATATTTTCTCCCATGTTTATACTCAACTGCAGGCTGAATTTCGATTGGTTTTTGCTTTAAGTACTTTTTAAAACCAGTTGTCGTTTTACGATTATGGAAGGAACAAGTCAGATGGCTTAATGCGCGCATGGTTCATTGCAAATCGTCCAAGCGTTGAATGATAATAGCGTTTATAGATCATGCGGAGTGCACCGTGGGGTCCTATTCAAGTGATGTGTTACCATTTATCTAACTGGTATCAGGGACTATAGATAGACGTAATACGGTTCGCTATTTATTTTTTACCCTGTCTACTTTAAAATTCTATAACTCGGAAAGTTTTCATTATTTTAATGAGATATTTTGTATAGTTATACAGATAGGATTGACGATCTTGACAAACGTTTTAAAATGAATTACAATTGCGAATATCAATCTTTGTACATTTATACAGGGTGCTATACTCTGACGTCGTTTTATTACCGGATTTTTAAAGTGAAAGCTTCCTCTGTCATTCCTTTTGATATCTTCATAATCATTTTCCAAAATATTAAGCAAAATACGCAAAAAAAAGCAAACATACTAACCCCAACATTAACTTCTAACAATTTCGCCCATCTGATTTCGCTGCAGCAATGCAGTTAACACACGTTGGTATAAAAGTCGAAAACGAAATGTAGCATTCACAGAATACAGTCAACAAAAAAACAAACAAAAAAAACCGGCATACAAAACAGACAATTGCAAGGGAAAATACTGGCGGAAGCAAAGTATTCGACACTATAAACATAAAAGGGTTGACAATAGGGCTACCGCCTTGAAACGGTCAGTGGCAAAATTGCTGCTATATAAGACAAATCAAGCGTCAGAAACGTTTAGGGACAAGTCATTTTATACATGCCAACAAAGTAACCCATCGTCTGTTTACGTAACATATATTATTTAAAGGGAGCGGACTGTTCGAATACGGCCGAAATAATCCACAGACGGCATTCGGTAATTATTAATCAGGGAAATTAATGTTTAATATTGTTAACCAATGTGCGACACTATTTTAAAATCGACTACATTACTTTAATTCATGCACCCACACAATAAGCATGCCGTGCATGTTATATATATTATTGTTCGATATTCACTGAAAAGCATCATGCATTTGTTATACTGGCGCATACGTGATTGTCAAAATGTATGTTTTTTTCTCGCCGGTTTGATCAAAAAAAGGTAAAGCCAATAAAATAAAACCCCATTCAGGTCGAAACTAGTTTGTCTAGTACTTTTCATCGTTTGTCTAGTACCTTTCATCGTTTGTCTAGTACCTTTCATCGTTTGTCTAGTACCTTTCATCTGGGCATCGGTTTTAATGCATTTCAAAATACATATCTCTATAGCACAGCATGCGAACTATTGATGCTAGCGAACTATTCATGCGAACTATTGATGCTAGCGAACTATTGATGCTAGCGAACTATTCATGCGAACTATTGATGCTAGCGAACTATTGATGCTAGCGAACTATTGATGCTAGCGTACGGTTTCGGAAAAAAACAACGTAATATCTTGTAACTTCATGAATCGATTTTATAAGTTAAATCATGTCTTATAATTCAAATACATGCGGACATGTATGTAGCATTATGCAAATGATAAACGTGAAGCTTGTTTATTGTTCGATTTGACCTATATCTTTATTCCTCTTATTTCAAAAAATGTATTTCAAGTTTTTTGTTTGTTATTTTTACGAATTGTGCACTATGAATATGCCTCGCGGCAACAACTCTATTCAGCATGAGTTTTTATAAGACGGTTTATAACAATATAATGAAAACCATAACCATTATGAATGAATATTTTTGCGTTATTGTTTTTTGCTCTTTGTAAAAGCATTTGGCACAATCCATCACTGCTTGGATAATAAATGGTTCTTGTCAACAGTTGTTACATTTGATGCATTTCTCAGTATGCTACTCCAACTCAGCCGGGAAATAAGACATATTGGTTGCTAGTATCACATCCATCATATTTATTAGAGTTGAACAATTACAAGTCCCTAAGTTTTATCGAATATCAAAAGCGTCACCGTTTGTTTGATGTATAAAGGAGGCCAGTCTTAGATAGAGGGAGCGCATGTTTAGGGTCCTATACATGATATTTCATATGACTTGACTTTCCGCTATTTTGCATTCATTAAAATCGAACAGTTCGAATTTAGAATAAAGTCTCTCGTTAAATAAAGTCTGTATTGTTATAATTATTATTATTATTATTATTATTACTATTTCATCATCATCATCATCATCATCATCATCATCATCATCATCATCATCATCATCTTCTTCTTCATCTTCTTCATCTTCTTCTTCTTCTTTTTCTTCTTCTTCTTCTTCTTCTTCTTCTTCTTCTTCTTCTTCTTCTTCTTCTTCTTCTTCTGACATATAACTGTCTAATACCTTTATCTATATACGTTTTATATGCATCATATGTTTTCATCGAAATCGTTTGTAAATAACATGAATAAGTTCGTCTGCATAATAAACATCTTCAAAGTTTAATTTCTATTTGAAGCCTGTATGCGAAATTAATTAAAATATATTTGAATATGTATAATGTGAATCTGTTTTGTTTCTTACGCTCTGATTCATAACGCTATATACAGTGAAAGGGAAACACGGCAATCTCTCTCTCTCTCTCTCTCTCTCTCCGTCCGTCCGTCCGTCCCTCCCTCCCTCCCTCCCTCCCTCTCTCTGTCCGTCCGCCCGTCCGTCCGTCCGTCCCCCTCTCTCTCTCTCCCTCTGTCTGTCTGTCTGTCTGTCTGTCTCTCTCTCTCTCTCTCTCTCTGCCTGTCTGTCTGTCTGTCTGTCTGTCTGTCTGTCTCTCTCTCTCTCTCTCTCTTTTAATTTTTTACATGACTTGCATATTTTCAAATCATTAAACTAATTAATTGAATATTACAAAATAGATTGTTTTTCCAGATTATTAACTATTTCTTTTGTTTTCATCAATAATATATTGTTAAAACTATGGTAGAATAACGAAGAACAATTAAAAACTGCAAATTGTGTTACATTTTATATAATTATATGCAAAGTCAAAATGATACTAGATGAATAAAATAAATCCAGGTGCTAATTTCAATGTGAAATGTGATAGATACATATTTAAAAAAATTACTATATGTCCCTTTAATATTAAATATAGGCGGAACTGATAGATGTTTTTCATATTACATAATTATTCAACTGTCTCTTTAAGCAACACATTCCACAAATTGTACATTTTTATTTTTGTGATGCGTATTAGACTGAGATATTATGAGTGTGCGTGCGAAAATGGAATACTTCGAGGTGCTAATTTCAATGTGAAATGTGGTAGATACATATTTCAAAATTGCTATATGTCCCTTTTATATTAAATATAGGCGGAACTGATAGCTGTTTTTCAGATTTCAGAATTATTCAACTGTCTCTTAAACAACGCATTTCTACAAAATACACATTCCGCAAATTGCAAAATTTAATTTTTGTTTTCCTTGTTAGACTGAGATATTATGAGTGTGCGTGCGAAAATGGAATACTTCCGCTAGAATTGTCTTATAAACTAAACTAATGCATATTTTCTAATTCGGGAAATTTGTTTTTGCGATATATACGCATACAGCAAGAGAAACAATTATACCAATCGGAAACCTATCCCTCTGCACGCAGCAGCATCCATCAGCGCTTGTATAGCAAGCTTAAAGCGTCTCCGTGGCCGATTTCAATAACGACGAGGTTTGTTTTACATTTATTTAAACCTACATACACTTACAAAAAGTAATTGATTTTGATACCTTTATCACTAAACTAAACAAAGTGTTTTTTTATGTAAAACTAAAACTAAAATAGTACCATTAAACAAAATGATAGCAAATTTGGTTACAATGTATTATTGATCATTTCATGCGTTTTAATGGTTACCCAAACTGCATGAACATTTTGAAAAATTGATGCATCTAATATGTAGCTCTCTTTAATTAATATCTCGCGTCTTCAGTGGTCATCGCCCGGATACTGCCTTCAGTCGGTGAATCACTGATGATTTGACCTTATAACATTGATTTGTTATTATTCCTAGACTTGACCAGCTGTTTCATCCGGAACCATGCTGTGATGGTCAATTACCGACTCGAGTTTCAATTTCACACCGTATGCACATGTCATGTGCATCAGGCTCAAAAAGCGATACGCGACGAGGAATTAGCCATGTTCTAAAGATGACAACGATATGAGAGGAATTGACATTAGCCTCGTGTAATCTGTTTTATTCAAATGCATTGTGTGCAGTCGCTTACTCGATTTACTGCCCAGACTGCAGCGCGCGTGCATCCAAATGGACAATCAATTCAAATGAAGGTGATAACAATACAGTTTTAGTAGATTTCTTTCAGTAAACGGTTTACATTAAATCACAACATTTGTTTATGAAACTAAACTGTTTAATGTATATGAAACAAATTCGGTATACTTGAAATCGTTGTTTGTGTTGATTTTCAGTGTTGTATTCCCGAAATGTTAGTATACATATCGACTATAATTTTAATTATTATACTATTAATACTCACCCTGTTTAGTGTGCCTGTTTGATGCACGTTTCAGTAGAATAGAAATGTTCAAAATGTCGTTTTTATTCGGTCATGTGTCATGTATAGTAGGAAAGATACACCCAATTATACATAACCGGAAGCGGGAAATAAAATAGGTCATACCATTTTTTCTACACAGAAAGTCATTCTACACCAATTCATTTCCATAGGCGTACAGTATTGCTCTAAACTCTGTACTGAGTTCGCTAATATAAGAAGCTATGTTTTTGCTTACTTGTTTTTGAAAGACATATCTTAGTTTTATCAAAAAAACATACACAAACCATACCTTGAGTACGTTTTGAAAAAGTGTTTTGCTCGGATGGTGCTGACCCACCTACTTGCATGTGGAAACATGAGGACATTGTAAAACATACTTCTTTTATTTATTATGCAACTACCTATGGATACATTGCACAAATGTATGATTTAACCTTTATAAGTACTCTTTAAAAGTTGAATTTTAATTCTTTTAGTTTTTAATTTTTTTACCAAGATGTTTTGGTTTGTTAACCTTGTCACCCAATCAAAATTCAGAGATTATGTGTAATAGCTCCGAATTTACCCTGGAACTTTTTCCGTGCCCGCTGATTGGAATTTATCCTGGAACTTTTTTCCGTGCCCGCTGGTTGGTTGGAAATTGGTGTAGTCTGATCTGAAGATGGCGTCCATTCACATGTTTATCACCAAAAAAAGGTAAAATAGAAGTACTGTTAAATTAAATAACTTATTAGGCTAAAATTATTCTCAATCAACTATTTCATTTATTTAACTGCATTTGAAGAAGAAAAAAATAATACTCATTCTGCCCATTTTCACTTTTTGAAGTTTTTTCTCTCTCTTTCGTCTTTGGTTGTGAACAGTTCTGTAAAATGCCGCGGAGTAGTATGTGATTTGCGAGATATTCAAAAGACCTAGGTTCAGTCTCACTAGCAGTGGATGCAGTTTATGTAAATTCATTGCATAACGTGTCTTTATTTGTGACAATCCTATAATTGGAGCCTATGGGAATTGAATTGCGTGCATCTTCCCTCGTATCCGCGGGATGTTGTAACTAAAATAAATGTCACAACAGCGATAGGAGCAATGCGTCAATGCGTCCTCTCTAATAAAACGGCTGCCTGTCTAGATGTAAGAAATCTAAAAGTATTTATTTGTCTGAAACACAAACATACAGTCATGCGTCTTTACTGTTTATATTCAAACTTTATGCCGAACATGTTTTGTTTTTCTCTTTCGAGAAAATATCAACAACAGCAAAGCCCCAACGTCTGCTTATACAATTGTCTTCTGTTAAAACCTACGCCTTGCGATGCCTGTTATAGAATAGATTATGCATCTTTCGCTGAGAGATTTGTGACACATTTAATCCTCTTAGCTTTCCTCGCTACATCAGATGAATGCGGCTTGGCGTTAATGATGCATTAACGATGATAATACCATCTCAGCGGATACAACATATATCATTATTACGGCTTACATAAAAAAAGACACATTTTAGACAGCAGCACGTTAGGCCAAAATAAATAAATAGGTGTGTTTCCTATTGCATGCTCTAAAAAATTAGGGTCGGTAGGTAGGCATTTTTTTAAATTATTTTTTTTGGAGCAAAATATTGTGAGATTCTACATGTATTTATCTCATAAACCCCATACAAGTTGATGATACAACTGAAATTTTCTCTGTGATGTCAGTTTACCTCGATATATTGTGATAAATCATTGTTCAGAACAAATTTAAATAATTTTTTTATTTTGTTTTATATTTTGTCGGCCCCTTAAAAATCGGTCGGGCCACCGGAAACACAGGTATATTTTTTTTTGCCTTATTGTATCTTTTAATGCTGTCCGTAGCTATATACATATGCTCTTATTTAACGTGTTTTTGGCAGTTTAATGTCCTATGAAAGTAAGTGTTTCATAGTATTGAACTTTTAACTTATATTTTATTAAACACATACTATTAAATACCTATAGTATTGTCATGTAGTCTTTGAACTTGGTATTGAAATAACCAATAAATGATCGTATAGTGAATTTAAATTTAATCCAATTTTATTCGCCCAGTTTCAACAGTTAGTGAAATTGTCAATGTGCACAATTGTCAATTCAATACGTTAATCTTTACAACTAACTCTAATGTAAACCTAAACCAAGAGAACACTAAGACTAAGAATCGAGGCTGAGACTAACTGAGACTAAAGGAAACGAGATACTAACTTAGGCGAACTGGGAAGTCTCTATTATACTATACGCGAAGACAGTTGTAAGCGTATTTAATTCTGGTAAACATGCCAATCAAATGAATATCGCAGGTGGCAAAATAGGTATTATTTTTCATGCTGATGAAGTATAAACATGCTGTCATTCAAATAAATATTGGTAAATGTATGTTTACGTGTTCTCTCAAATGTCAACTTAACACCTGCAATTAATCATGTTCCATATATCCATTTTCAAAGTTCACCTAACTTGGTAAACAACACCTGCACAAGGATGACATTTTCATTATACACTTTCAAAGGTTACAAACTTGGCATTGTTCCATTACACTTTCATAATGTAACAAAACTAAAATATGAGAAATATACACGTAGAGAAGTCTATTATACTAAGGAAAAATAAAACGTACCCATTTTCTTTCTCTTATTATACTAAAAGGAAAAAGATATTTGAGACATACGGCCATCTTCGGGTCTGTACATTTTACCTATCAAAACAAAACAAACATCAAACGTGCCTTTTTGTGTTATTCCTAGAACTCTGTTGAATAAGCTGACATTTCCTTTTTCTGAAATATTCCGTTGTTGTTTTAAAAGAACACACCCACAAACAGCATACAAAAAATGCAACGTGGCTATAAAATGTCATACCTTGTGATTAAAATAAGAATACTATATATAAATATAGATATAAAAAATGGAACAGGAAAAGCAGCATTCAAGGACGACAGTCAACCACTGTTGAACAAAGAACAAATTTAAAGATGAATAAAAGGCCAAATAAGACATCACAAACACAAAAGTTTTGACAATAGGGCTACCGCCTCCGAACGGTCAGTGGTAAAAAAGGCCGCTGGGGGTTTAAAGTCAGAATAATATCTTTCTAGAGTTATTTCCCATTACGGAAATCCGTTATCTTGTAAATAAATACAGTATTAGGTCATACTACACCAATTCATTTTCCATAGGCCTACCTTATAGCTCTAAGCTCTGTACTGAGTTCCCTAATACAGGAAGCTATATTTTGTATTACTTGTTTTGAAAGACCCTATCTTAGTTTTATCAAAACAACATACACAAACCATACCTTGAGTATGTTTTGAAAAAGCTGTTTGGGTCGGATGGTGTTGACCCACCTACTTGCATGTAGAAATATGAGGAAAAGGTAAAATATACTTCTTTCTTTGATTATGCAACACATTATGAATACATTGTACAAATGTATGATTTAACCTTTATAAGTACTCTTCAAAAGTTGAATTTTAATTTTTTAGCAAGATTTTTTGGTTTGTTTACCTTGACAACCTATCAAAATTAAGAGATTCTGTGTAATAGCTCCGAATTTACCCTGGAACTTTTTCCCTGCCCGCTGATTGGTTGGTAATTGGTGTAGTCTGATCTACTATATCGGGTTTAACGCCCACTATAGAAAAGCTTGTTGCTTTTAACGTAATTTTGGATATAAGTATAGCAAGATTGCCTTTAATTTACATCACTTATTCTACTGCTTTACATGTTACATATAGCATTCTAGTTATTACAAAAAGTGGAATTACTTAAAAAAAATAGAAAAGACTGACGGAGAATCATCTTTAATTATGAGTTATTTTGTGGCATAATTGACCATGGCTGATTTTATGTATTTAATATATAATTATAATTAATAATGCATAAATAAAGTGATAGTTCAACATATGTTCATTATGTTCCGGACAATCAGAAATATTGACAGTTGAAAATATAATTACTTATTCCGGACAATCTAACATATTGGCAATTCAACATTTATTTCATTTTCTGGACAATCGGAGGTATTGACAGATCAGCTTCAATAGTTTAATATTCCGGACAATCGGAAAAATTGACTGTTGAACATACAACTACTTAATCCGGACAATTGGAACTATTAACAGTTGAACATACAACCACTTATTCCCGACAATCGGAAACATTGACAGTTCAACTTATAATTACTTAATTCGGACAATAGGAACTTTTCGGACAATGCATCAATACGTATATTCCGGACAATCGGGAATATTTTCAAATAAATTTGACCGCCGCCCTGTATAAACACAATCGGCATTTTGGCTTGTCATTGAATATTTTAGCCTCCGGAAAATCGGAAGGTCAAGAATAAGTATATTCCGGACAATCGGGAATATTTTAGGGACCGCCGCCCTGAATGAAAACAATAGGCTTATTGAATATATTAGACTCCGGAAAATTGGAAGTATATTAGAGATTACCGAGATTAGAAATGTTTTATACTCCGGATATCGGAAGCATAATATTGAATTAATGTTTATTCATCATGTAATATATATCGTTTTCATTCAGTGTTAGGCAGATAGGTGCTGGCAATGCCAACGGGATTAGAAATGTTTTACTTTAATTTAAACTCCGGATATAGGAACATACCACAATCCTTTGAGAGTAGAATCGTTATTAACAGGGAAAACTTCAGAAAGCCAGAAAATTTGCGAACCAGCTGCCCCAACCCTTATTGAAACCTAGCATTTTTATATTTCTTTTTTTATTGCGTAGGAGGGGAGGTAGGAAGAATCTACGCTCAGTCCAGAAAGGCACCTTCTACCACCCTGACTTTCTTTGGAATTTCCATCTGAAAACCTCTAGGGAAAACAGGAAAGCGATGGAGACAATGTTATTGAAATTCGTGACGTTAAATGATGTTTACAGAGATTTCAGTTCAACATCTGTATCTGCTCTTATAATAGAATACAAATGTAATAAATGGTACTCGTAATTAGTAAAAGCGTTTAATAGTACCCATATATTGGTAAATAATGTTAATAGTTTCCCTAATAGAGTACATCTTGGACTAAATCCATTAATCACATCGGACCGTTTACATCTTCGGTATGCCAATCCTTTCGCAGACAACCCCCTATTGGCATGTATGGGACATATGTATCGGAGAACATGTAATTTATCTCTCCATATAATACTGCAGATTTCCTGTTTATTCTAAAACACCGGGTTCAGTAAACTGAGAGTACTTCTTCTGTGGTAACTTCTCACATGAAGTTAGATTATGAAACGTTTGTAAAAATCCTTTGGCGCATCTAAAATATCTAAAGAAGCACTGTAATGAGGTATAACTTCAAAGGTTTCCTTCGATGTAAAGATAGCATATCCATGTTTCTTGCATTCAGAGCAATTCTTCCCTAACATCAGCCATGACTTTGTTGTTTTTGTTGTTGTTTCTTTTTATTGTGTGTAAGCCTGATATACTAAATGTTTGACTGTCTTGATGCTGAAATTAGACAGAAGACACCATATCATTTTGAAACAATATAAAGGGTAAGGGAGGGTGAGTGTATGAAAAAATGAGATATAGGGTCCTATAGAAACCACAGCGTCCGAGCGCAATGGTATCGTAGGTCCGCACTGTACTGCAAACAAGGACTTGACAATACAATGAAAGAGACAAAAAACAACAGAAAGGGTGGTAAAGACAGGGTTACCGACTTGGAACGGTCAGTAGGCAATAAGGCCTACTGGTTAGCTTGAATCGATTTTGTATGCGCACAATCCTCGCTATTATCCTGTCGTCAACGCCCAAATAGACAATGACACCTCGTTTGTAGAAATCTGAGTTTTATTAAAAAGAATTGTATCAAATGTAAATTATATGTCTTACCTGCAATAAATCCAAAACCAGGATTAGATAACTCTAGACAACTGTTTAACTTGATGTTTAGATATTTGGAAGATTTACCTCCCCTCTTTTGTTATAAGCATAATTATTTGTCATTCAATGACTACATAGTTAAACTTATACGAGCGTGTATTTTACTCAACTTTTGACACCCGTCGCAATATCAGAACATTTTATCGTATATCAAGCTCCAGTACTTTTAATCAGACATTCCAGATAGTTATTGGGGTTGTTTCAGGTCGGGATATATATAGTAACAAGCCATTTTCTAAATTGATATCGATTTTCTCCTATTACGATATTATCATTATCACAAGTGAGCACGGCTCTAAACTTCAGAAGCAGCCATTTTTTAATATCATATATTCTTAAACCATATCCTTATGGGTACCCGAAATCTAACTCATAATTACAGAGTTTCTGAGAATATATATTATATAATGTATAACAGTTTTTTTTATATAAACATAATTATAACTGTTCAAAAGTGTGTTCCACTCTTATCATAATTTTGTTCAAGATGACATGCGCAACAATTCACATGCTTATAGAGTACTGCACGTGCTGATTCTTTTAAATGAGAGGTAATGAAACACACTTTGTATGCAGGGCAAACCACTGATATTTCACTGAATATCTCAAATAATACGGCAAACTTTGTGAAAACCATTTGATTTATTTAGAATTTCGAGAGTTACTGCATTTTGCATTTGTTAGCTATGGTTATTACATTCAGGAAAACAAATCTTATGCATACGAATGTTGCATTTATGAACAAAAATAAACACACTAATCAAACAAACCCTGAACTGAAGCTTTTGAATATGTACCATTGCGTGAATCAGAGGCGTACGTCATATCATATTGGCATTTGTAACTGGTTCTATTATCCAGTTTAAGTATTCGTTAATGGTTCAATTTTATTCTGCGTTCAAAATGTAGCAATTTCACCTACTATTGCGTGAGTTCCTTGATTTGTGTAATCATTATTTTCTACATCAGTAAGATATCTGTCTGGATAGACAATGATTTACTTCCTAAAAGTAGTATTTATGTAAGCACCGAGGTTACCAGTTAATGATTTCTGTGTTTGAAGTCCCTTTGCTCAACTATAACCCATCACGGAATATACGTATGCTCGGTAAAAAGCAATGGGACGCAAATATGTGGGTACTTTGTATATAGCTTAGAGAGATATCTCTCTGTCTTAAAGAGATACACTTCTTACTTACAGAGATATCGATCAGGCTTAAGGAGATATCTTGATTTTAGAGATATCTCTTTGAAGTAGAGAGATATCTTTCTAACAATTACAGATACATCTTTAAGATAGAGAGATATCTTTCTAAATTAAAACGATATCTATCTAGCAAACAATATATCCGTCGTAGGTAATATCTCTAACAAACAATGTAAGTTTCTAAGCAGAGAGATATATTTGTAAGATAAGGACATTTATTGTTAACTTTCATATTGTCCCGTTTAGTTTGCATTGAGCTAAGCGTGCAATATTCTACGATATTGCACGCATTGATATTGCACGGGAACTTTTGCTCGTGCTTGCTAAGAGCCGCGAAATAGAAATAAGGAACTACTTTCAAATAAAAATAACGGAATCCTTCCTATAGTGTCAACAAAAAAATACGAGTTTTTTTTCAACCTTTTATGGCAAAAATTGATAAAATAATTCAAATGGTCACTCACCCACTGTTTTTAACGTTATCGAATGGTAAACAAAACAGTAAATCGCTTGATGTTTTTAATGACGTCATCCGACGTCGACGTCGTTTTCGCGCAAAATAATCATCCACACAAAATGAAACTGAATGGCAAGATAGGAATTCCATCAAAAGCTATAAAAATAACACAAATACAATGAAAAGTAATAGTCATACAATTAACATTGATCAAAAACAATATGAAAGTATACAATAAAAAGGTTATTGAATTTGTATGGCTAAATATTACTTGGAACTCGTTGTTTTGGCGCAGGACGACTCGCAAGCTCGTCGTTCTTTGCCAAAACAACTCGTTCCAAGTAATATTTAGCCATACAAATGCAATAACCTATAATATTGTCTTCCCGTACATGAGTATATTAGCCTAACAACAAAATATTTCAACAAAAAACATCCTTGTCATTGTGTATACAATTTTGGTGGTGGACCCTTTTACAGTTCGCCACCATGTTTTCCTCTTTAATTGTACGATGACCGGACAGGCTGTGGACCCTATGATGACGCCTACCTAAAGCCCATTGGGACGGTGGCGTTTGATGTTTGTCTATAATCTTTCCTGCCGTGCCCTTAATGGTTTATTCTCTTGTTGCTCTGGCTTCTGCCAAGTCATTGAGTACCTTCATTGTGGCTTTCTAGGCTATTGTTTTTTGGTATTGTATTTACACGAGCATATTTGTGTTTTACTTATATTGCCTATTGATGCTGCCTTGTTGGTTAGAGATTTAATCATGGCGGGAATTTCTTTATTTACACTGTCCTGTTTTAATGGGTTGACAGTAGGGTAAGTGTGAGGTTTGGTGCATCCTATAACCGGTTTAAACCCCCAGTGGCCTACTTTGCCACTGACCGTTCCAAGGCGGTAGCCCTATTGTCAACCCTTTTGTGTTTGTGATGTCGTTTGCATTTTTTATTACTTTTGCCTTTTCGTTTGTCTGTTTGCGTGTTTGTTTTTGTGTTTTGTGGTTGACTGTCGTCCTTGAATGCTGCTTTCCCTGTCCGATATTTTTATCCTTCTTTGTTTTATCAAACCAAACGAATTCACTAATACATGTAATAATGCATTAACTAAGAACCTCGAAAATGCTTAGTCATTACGTTTTAACTAGACTAGTTTGTAATCTGAAAAATTGAAACTATACTGAGCAAAAATAAAACGTTTTTTTGAAATGTTCAGTACACAAGGAAGTTATCCCCATTTGTCTTAAACCATGATTTTTCGGTAAAAACCCATACAATCTACAAACATAACCTCAGTTTGTCCAAGACAATACTCTCCATACGTTGCTTTTGAAAAATATCGCAGAAAAACCACAACACAGATTCTGTAGGTAGCAGATTTTGATTATGAAACATCATCAAATTATCTCCGTTGTTGGGGGTGGGGGTTGAGTATAGTTTGCAACCTATTTGGGGGCAATGCTTGGGTGTGTGGATGATCTTTAAGTTGACCAATATCCAATACATTGTTGATAAAGATGGTAAAACATAATAAAACTCAAATGGGATTTAAGCGTACCTGTTATGTTTGTTATTTGGCTTAGACAACGTCGTTTTTCCCTTTTCCCTCTTACAATTAATTCACCCATTTACCATCCCGTCTAAGCAGAGAAATCTTGTATTCACGAAAAAATAATTTCAAACTGTAGCAAAATTATAACCAAATTGTGGCATAATCTTCGGATGCTTTTTTCTACGGACACTCATCACGCTATGATTGAATAAGACGATGATCATTTACCCTGTTTTGATAAACATTAGAATATGCATGTTGGTTAGTGTAATGTCAGCTGTTGTTGCTATCGTTATTTAAATAGTGTGGCCTTTACGAGCATTAACGACATTAAGAAATAATTGCAAATTATACGAATACGTCCTTTTACTAGCATATAACCGCAAGAGCGACATATCTTGTGTTGTACAAAGGTTCACTGCAGGCTACAACGTAGGAGTTCAATATCTGCTTATCGTTTATCAGGTTCAGTTACGTTCAATCCATTGTAGACGAAATGTGTTTAGGGTCATCTAAGATCTACCACAGTGATGTGTAATTTCTAGGTTCATCTAAGGTCCACCACAGCGATAGTTAATTAGCCGCAGAGACAAAGGCATGACTTCTGCAGTTTATAAAATGATGTCCCCTTCGGAATAGCATTTCTGAAAATAGTGCAATAATGAGCACCTGATCACATATAATTGCGCTTTCTTTGGATTGAGAACAATTTCTTCGCAAGAAGCATGAACTTAAAAAGCTTAATTATCAGTAATGCAGTAATGTTTTAATCAATTGCGAAGTTATCATAGACAATTCTTACACAAATGACATTTAGTCTACAACAGCGATTGTTAAATTAATTTATTATGTGGAACAGTGCAGCACATAATGTTACTTGAACATTGTACATGATGTTTTGATTTTTTCGCATTTTTGTTTTATTTGTCTACTTATGTGTATTAATGACCATGTCTGTCGCTATTACAACGTTATCATTTGCAACAATGTCTTCTTGCTTGTCGCTATGCAAGCTTCATTATCATCAGCTTCTTCTGCCTTGCCTTGATTACAAAACCATCATTATCACAAACTTCTTTTCGCGTGTCGTGATTACAAAGCCATTATTATCACCATCTTCTTTTCGCGTGTCGTAATTACAAAACCATCATTATCAAAAACTTCTTCTCTCGTGTCGTGATTACAAAGCCATTATTATCATTAGATTCTTTTTGCTTTTCGCCATTCTAAAGCCATCATCAGCATCAGCTTCTTCACGCTTGTCGCTATTATAACGTCATCATCATAATTTGCTTCTTCTTGCTTGTCGCTATTATAAAACCATCATCATCATCAATTTCATCTCGCTTGTCGCTATTATAACGTCATCATCATAATTAGCTTATTCTTGCTTTTCACCATATTAAAGTCATCATCAGCACTATATTATTCTTGATTTTCGCCATTATAACGTCATAATTAGCACCAGATTAGTCTTGCTTGTCGCTATGCTATTTCTAAACCATCGTCATCAACGGCTTTTATATTGCTTGACGTTGTTCATAAGCCAACGTGTTTATTAATTTCCGATGTCGTTGTGTATTATCAGTATAATCCTATATTTGGTTATTTTACATCTCGGTAGCCCGATGGATGCCGGAGTCGTGTCTGATGGGAAACGCCATCCTTCATATCACCAACCTCTGACGTTGCTGTTACAACCTAATATGAAGTGTGAACAGGACGTACAACACCATTTCATCTCATTCGCTAATCATTTTATTCCAGCTCTATGTTATTATTTGGAGACAACTGTGCCGTACTGAAAGTTTTACCAAAGAAGAATGCTTTAAGACAAATATAAAAGAATAAAATGCATGCATCTAAAGGATTTCTATATTATTCTTACATCTTACATCTGTGTGTCTTCAGTTAAGTATCAGCTCTGCGCAATGTCTTATCTGTTTTTATTATTCATTGAAATGCCGCACATACATTGGTAATTAATATGCCAAACACGTTTTGTTTATACCAGTGCTCTCTATTGTTTAAATAAGATATTCTGGCCGTTTTATTGTAAACAAGCGGCTTCAGAATTAACAAATAAACTACAATAGTGTTGGGCTAGAAGATGCATCTGTGCTCATCTACCGGTCAAATAGTTCCTATTTAGAATGCCGATCAAAGAACGTGTTATACCTGTACGTATACATAGAAATGGAAAATAAAATGGTGTTTTACGTCCAGTTAAAACGTCATATTAGGTTACATTGGCACCGCAAACCTCAAAGGAGGATGCAATCTTCCTTCCGAAATGCCTCCTTCGTGGAGCGAACCCACGCGGCACAGAGGTATGTAGCTCCGAGGCGCAATGTTTTATGCACCAAACGACAGGCTGCTGCTTATAAACTGAGTTTCATAAATTGCGTTTCATTTAGATACTTGTTCTATCTATCTGGAAAGCTATTACTTTAACTGAATTGAATGCTGTTTAACGACTTATAAACACATTCTATGTTATTTAGAGCCACCACAGAAACAGGAGACTGATACACAGGAATTCAGGAACCTGCCCTATACGTTAACTAACACATGTATTCTTATGGTTCTTTAACGTGCAAGGAGGATAGTCTACGATACACGGGACCACCCGGTTTACGTCCACATCCGTAGGACGAGGCTAAGGGAAAGTGTTCAAAAATGTTTACCCTGCATATTTTACATTTATCAATATGTTATGTTTAATTTTATATTCACTATACTATACACTTAATTATGTATTCAAAGGAATACACTTAATTATGTATTCAAAGGAATATAAAAAAGATCGGACAGGGAAAGCAGCATTCAAGGAGGACAGTCAACCACAAAACACAGAAACAAACCCGCAAACTGACAAACAAGAAGGCAAAAGTAATAATAAATGCAAACGACATCACAAACACAAAATGGTTGACAATAGGGCTACCACCTTGGAACGGTCAGTGGCAAAGTAGGCCACTGGGGGTTTAAACCGGTTCTAGGGTGCACCAAACCTCACACTTACCCTACTGTCATCCTATTAAAACAGGACAGTGTAAATAAAGAAATCCCCGCCATGATCTAATCTCTAACCAACAACGCAGCATCAATAGGCAATATAAGTAAAACACAAATATGCTCGTGTAAATATAATACCAAAAAACAATAGCATAGAAAGCCACAATGAAGGTACTCAATGACTTGGCAGAAGCCAGAGCAACAAGAGAATAAACCATTAAGGGCACGACAAGAACAAACAGTATGAAAGGAGAAACCACGTGTACTTTCTGTATACATCTGTAATAATCAAACGGTACTGCACATTATTACAATAATACACTCAAGTGATATGAAAACGCAACACGGGAATTTCCGCTATATATTGTATATACTGCACACTTAATTGCACATAATATTCCAAAGAAATCCCAAGATGTTTTTTTAAAAAAAGTTTCAGTTAACTAGAGAAAGGACACAACTGTGATGTTGTAGACGTTTTAATCACACTACACTTTGTAACAAGAACTTCATCAATGTTGAAGTTGCTCTTCGAAAAATTGAGCTAGTTCAGTACTGTATTTAACATAAATAGTTTGCATCCTAAGTTAGCTCACATGATTGAGCCAAACGCGTACTCTGTGAATAATGAAACATTGCAGGAATACTATTTGCTGTATTATTTGTTGTTTTAGTATTATTTCCAAAAGGAAAGGTCTTACGTAGCCATGTACCATTCGATTAAAAGCAGCATATTGTACAAACAATATATAGCGGAAATTCCCGTGTTGCGTTTTCATATCACTTGAGTGTAGTTTAACATAAGTTCAAATCACACATTTTAACGAAAACGTCTTTTCAAATATTAACAATCATTTCGGGTTACGGTTACTATCAATAAGGATCTCTCAAAACAACCTCTCTCGAAACCTCGCATAATTCAATTATCATACCTCAGTCTGGATGGCCTTTACATTGCAAGTCACTATACATGTTCTCAAAATTAGGTCGCTGTCGGAGTAAACACATCAAAATGGACATACGAAAGCATGGTCTCGAATTACATATACACTACTCAACTTTTATAATCGGTCACTTTTCAAAGAATTATATATTTTTTAATAATTCATATTTTTATTTGAAATTTTTACTGGCGTCGTTTAACAAATATCGCTAGCGATTTCTAAAACTTAATCTGCCTTGATTGGACTAAAACCTTGTTGATAAACTTATAGAGAATATTATGTCAGTGCCTTTTACTATCAAGTTTATTAGGCGAGGCTTAGAAAACGAATAATGGCGAGGCTCAGCCGAGCCATTCTTCGTTTTCGTGCCGAGCCTAATAAACTTGAGCCTCGCCATTTTTCGTTTTCTAAGCCTCGCCTAATAAACTTGATAGTAAAAGGCACTGACATAATATTCTATTTATCATGTAGATTATCCACATTTTTTGTATGAATTACTATTATTACCTATTTCTCAGAAGGTTACGCTTATCGAGGACGCCGCCATATTGCTGTTTTTTGTTTGTTTTATGACGTTAGGCAACGTTACGTGCATGACGTCAGATAACGTTACGTACAATAAACGCCGAGGGATTCCGCATTGATTTGCTCTATTGGTCAGTGCCTAATAAAGCGAAATTTAATAGGTCACCCCTTTATTAGGCAGAAAAGTGCACATCTGCATGATAAAATAAAATATTGGTATGTGTTGATTTCCAGTTTTTAGTATTCGTGTTATTTTCAAAAAACCTGGGTGACCGATTATAAAAGTTGAGTAGTGTATACTTACGTACAGAACTAATTTACAGACACCAACGGTTTAAAGATGGCACCGACATACGCGTTTGAGTGTTACGAGTATTTTCAACAATAGTATAGTAAATGTAACATCAGAACATAATGCATTTATGGGTGCTTAAAGGATAAAAGTATATATAAAAGTCGAACAGGTAATGTAGAATTCACAGGATACAGTCAACCAAAATCATGCATGCAAACAAACGACAATTTCAAGGAAAAATGAAACCAAAGTATGCGACTCCACACTCATAAACGAGATGACAATACCGTCTTCGTGTTCGATGATTTCCAAATTTCTCAGTTCATACTCTTTTTGGAACAGTCAGCGCTGTGGTCTAATGGTAGAGCGTTGGACCCATGATCCAAAAGTCGTGGGTTCGATCCCCGCGATAACCACATGTGATGTGTCCCAGAGCAAGACACTTTATCTGCATTGCTTAGTTATGGTTCTACCCAGGAAGACAATCAAGATGCACCTTAGAAGCAACCGCTTACAACAGGTATAGAATTAGCTAATTTTAAAAAGAATTAGTAGCAAAACGGCCGCTTTGATAATATACATTATGCATATTTATTAATTCCCAGCAGTTAGTATGTAATGTATACAGTCTTAATTCAATGACGTATAGTGGTTTGACATCTGTCAATGGAGTTTGATCGTACGGGGTTACGGTTCTTGGTATTCGATATTTGCTAAGAAGTGGTTAATAAATCAAAATCCTCTCATTGATATATGAATTTATCCCATAACATTGCTTCTGGGAGTGTAATAAAGCCATGTCAAATACGTAATATTCCAGTTGTTTGCATGGTATATCATACGATACGTTCAAATAACTTAAATGATTATCCTTTTTTGAAATCTTACTTTTTAAAATGCATGTTAGTAACGTTAAAGTCGCATTACTGGGCTAACGCGTTACAGTCGCGTAACGTAGCTGACGTCATGAAAACAACAACAGGACGTCATGATTTCTCTTATAAGTTGCCGCCGTATGTAAGGTAAATGAAACTAGTACGTCTTAGGTGTGTTATATGATTAGTAGAATCTTACATTCGTGACCGTGTATTATTGACTTTATTAACGTCGTTGGATAACAAGATAGGATACTCGGCTCCATACTCGTATCCTATCATTTCATCCACCTCGTTTATAAAAATCAATGATACAAGGTCACTCATGTAAGATCCCTCCCCTCCTCTCTCTCTCTCTCTCTCTCTCTCTCTCTCTCTATCTCTCTTAAGCAAAGTCTATGCTAGTGTAAACTTGTATTTCACGGATATATGTTTTTACGTGCCAATAAAGCATACTGTTAGTGATGTCATGTCGCCGTCAAAATACAAAATAGCATTTTCAATTGATTTAAATGATATTTGTATTGATTTTCTTCTAGTTGAAATCAGAGCTATCGGATTAAAGTTTATGTGCCTTTGTTGTGTGAGATTTGAAGCCGTTGATTAAAGCTCTAATAAATGCTTTTAAACTTTAGTACAACACACTAAAACAATTACGTTTTCTCCCGAAATGCATTTTGAGCCTGATTTAGAACCCACAGTTAATAATTAATCGAATTATTTCAAATTAATGTTGCCGTAATTATTGTCCCACAGCGAGGTTTTAGACGAGCACGGTCTAAAAAGCCATTAATGAACGGAGAACGTTGCAAAGTGCAAGATGTACATAATGATTATGCCGCCAAATTTTAAATGTCGTCTGCTAAACTTTGACTTCAAACCTTCCGGTAATATTTTATATATAAAGTGTTATGGAAAATTTTCTGAGTGGCGAACAGTGTAAACCCTGAGCAGCCTGCACATTGTGTGTATGCTGATCTGGGCTTACACGTGTCGTAAATCAATGACTGTGACAGCGAAAGGAGAATGTGATTGTAGTCGTTTCTATTAGCATGATTAGGTGAAATACAAAACAATAAACAAAAAAATTGACAATTTCATTGAGTGCAATGTCGAACCTTGTGTCGCTAGGCATGGTGTTGTTTTATGAACGCACAGATGTCACGTATTTGGCCAACACTATTTTTTCTTGATTGACACTAACTGGCCAATATGTTCACGCGTGAATTAAAGTGTCCGGAAGCTTATTGCGTTATATATTCATTACATTACCTTTAACATTTTGTTCATAACTTATATTGTATCACGTGCATTTTATTTCGATACATATGAACATTTTGAGAACATTCTTTTTTTTTTTTTTTCTTAAAACACATGTGTTACATAAAACACATTATACACGTCCATAAACTTTTACATGATTTAATAAAAGTTTTACGATTTTACCTTTTTTTTTTTATTTGACGGTTTGATTCAATAACTGCCCGTTGACTGGCATTTGTTTGCCTTCAAATGAATAATGATTTTTTACCATGGCATTACTTATTTCTAAATAGTTTCACCTATACATCTTAGCATACTTTTTAATAATTGTTTTTGTGCACAATATAACCTATTTATGTGTTTGCCGTAAAACACCATTCATTCATTCGTTTGTTCGTTCGTTCGTTCGTTCGTTCGTTCGTCCCTCCGTCCGTCCGTCCGTCCGCCCGCCCGTCCGTTCGTTCGTTCGTTCGCTCGCTCGCTCGCTCGTTAACTTACTCACTCACTCACTCACTCACTCACTCACTCACTCACTCACTCACTCACTCACTCACTCACTCACTCACTCACTCACTCACTCACTCACTCACTCACTCACTCACTCACTCACTCACTCACTCACTCACTCACTCACTCACTCACTCACTCACTCACTCACTCACTCACTCACTCACTCACTCACGAGCTCACTCACGAGCTCACTCACGAGCTCACTCACGAGCGCTTCATTCATTCATTCATTCATTCGTTCGTTCGCTTGCTCACTCAACTCCCCACCCACCCATCCAGTAACCACACACTCACTCATTCACTCAATCATATGCGTTCAACGCTGAGCAAATCTCAAAAATTTCGTTACGGAACTATTGCTCTGCCCTGTGCCAAAATATGAGAATTGCAAGTTTTAGCTATAACCTTGATAACCCGCTTCTGAATTTCACCAAATCGTAAGTGATTTTTTGTTTTAATAAGAGCTCAAACAAGTCCAACAATGAGCAATAAGAGCTCAAACAAGCTCAACAGTGAGCAAACTCCGCACATGCAGAATGGAGTTATTGCCCTTGATTATCTCAAAATAAAATAATTTCAACTTGTGGTTGTTTTCATAAGATCTCGGATGAGTACAACAATCAGACAAATTGATAGATACTTAAGGAATTATTGCTCTGGATTAAGTCAAAAAGTGGGCGTTGTTTGCGTACTTCAAATATTTCTCCCAAATTCTATTTTTAAATGAGATCTCTGTGGAATTTGACAATGACCAAAAACGGTGTTACTAATGATTAATGATGAATCCAAAATAAGCGAATTTCAGATTATTTACATGATAACTTGAATACTCGGTGTCAGTTATTCAATAAAATTGTATGAGAAGGTTTGTTTTAATATGACCTCGTAAGTATTGAAAGTTGTCAAAATACACTTATGCATATGCATTTATTGACCTATAACATAATTACAAAAGGAAAGTAGAGCTTATTAACAATATATCAGTGATAAAGTTAAAACTATACAAAATGCATACAATTAACAGCTAGTGGTTACATCATACCTAACTAACAAAATAAGTTAAACGCAGTGATACTTTTTAAAATTTAAATATGATATTTGGTGTCATTGACCTCCTGTTGGAGGTCACTGGTCTCATTTTGGAAATAAGTCATATATCTTAAACAGTATGACTTTGAATCATTTTTAGCTCTACTGGCCAGAGGCCAGCAGAGCTTATGGAATGGTGTGTTGTCTGTCGTCCGTCGTCTGTCGTCTGTCTGTCTGTCTGTCGTCCGTTAACTTTTCTTCAAACGACTTCTCCTCAGAAACCGCTTGGCTAATTTTGACCAAACTTCACATGGATGATCTTTAGATGAATGCTTTTTAGATTTGTTAAAATTAGGTCAGCGCTACATCCAAGATGGCTGCAATTACCATATATGGTCAAAACCTTAAAACATCTTCTTCTCCAGAACCGCTGGACAGATTTCAACAGTTTTTCTTTTAAAATGTTCGCCAAAACCTGGACTATCAAGTTTGTTCAAATAAAGTCCCCTGGATCAAAAATGGCCTTGCCTCGGGGGTCCAAAGTTTGTATATTGAGGTTTTGCATGTTTTTCATATAGACATATAGGAAAAAACTTTAAAAAATCTTCTTCTCTAAAACCACAAGGCACAGAGCTCTCATGTATTACATGTAGCATCAGCTTATGGTCCTCTACTAAGTTTGTTCAAATGGTGACCCTGGGGTCAAATTTGTTCGCGCCCCGGGGGTCACAGTTTTACATAGACTTATATAGGATTTTTTTTAATTTTTTTTTTTTTTTAAAAAATCTTCTTCTCGGAAACTACAACAGCCAGAGGTTTGATATTTTGCATTTACTATAAGCTTATGGTCCTTTACCAAGTTTGTTCAAATGGTGACCCTCGGGTCACATTTGGCCCCGCCCCAAAGGTCACATGTTTTACATAGACATGTATAGGGAAAAACTTAAAAAATCTTCTTCTCTGAAACTGCAAGAGCCAGAGGTTTAATATTTTGCATTTGCTATAAGCTTGTGGTCCTCTACCAAGTTTGTTCAAATGGTGACCCAGGGGTCACATTTGGCCCCACCCCGGGGGTCACAGTTTTACATAGGCTTGTATAGGGAAAAACTGAAAAAAATCTTCTCTGGAACCACATGGCACAGAGCTTTCATGTATTACATTAATTGAAACTTCACAGGAAGCATCCTTGGGTCAGGGGAAAGCAAAGTTTTTCAAATTTTGGCATTGTGCCAAGGGATTTGGTTTCCATGGCAACCATGTTGAAAAACCTTAAAAAATCTTCTTTTCTGAGATCGCTGGTCTGATTTTGAAAATTCTTTCACAAAAATGTTCCTTTAGGGATTGCCTTTCATAGTTGTTCAAATTATTTGGATTGGTCAAAAAAACATGGCCGCCACAGGGCCATTTTTTTTAATTTTTTTTAAATTTGTTCAATTGTTTTTTTTTTTGTTTTTTTTCTTATTTTTTTTTTTAATTTTTTTAATATTTTTTTTTTTTTTTTTTTTTTTTTTGATCTTTGTTGCACCGTCGGACCAGTAACAGAGGAGTTATGGCTCTTGATTTAGTTAAACATGCTATATTTTGCCTAGTTAATACGGTAGGGCCTTCATTTTTCATCTGATCTTTACCAAACTTTACCAGATTCTTTAGTTATGGCCCTTGATTTAGTTAAAAAGCTGTTTTTTGTCCAAAACTTTCAAAAAAACGTAAATGTGAGTCACTCACTTCATTGATGTTATAAGAGCCGTGTAAGCCAGTAGAGCGTCCACAGGCCCTCTTGGGCCTCTTGTTAAGATTTGACCTAGAATGTCGGTGGTTTTGACATTGAGGTTTAAAGATATAAATTACATTCATTTTGAAATTACAATGATCAAATTAATCCAACTTTAAAATTATAGCCCACATTGTTTCTTGCGTTATTGATGTAATAAACATTGATAGTGGAAAAAACCAGAATGCTTTCGAAAATAAGCTTAGATGATTGACAGTTTCGTTTCTATCATCAGAGATCCAAATCACATATCACAGTAACCATTAACCTGCGTACAGAAATATAGGATTAAGCCGTTATTTCTTCCCTATCTAACTATGTAGATTAATCTTTGGTTCTATGTTCAAGCTCCGTTTATAATGTTATCAGATGTCCGCTTTATGGTGGTCTTATTACCATTTTGCATTGCAAAAACCTGCTTCTGTTTGTTTGACTATCTAGAAAAGAAATTGATCAAAGATAATTATATAGCGTTGCCTTAAATGATCGATTATTTAGTTCAATGTCCCTATTAATAACACAGTGCACTGGCAGACCAAGATTAAAGTACTGTGAAAACGTCTTGTTTGTTTTGAAAGTTTGTCTTAATGTAGAATAATGTGTTTTTCAATTAACGAGTTCAGTAAAAAAACTGTTTGCAGAAGGATAAAGGCTTCATACTATTAAGCATTAATATATTTGAATCTGCACTACAAAGCAAGTTTGTGTATCAGCATATCATAAAAGTAGACAAGAAGTCGAACACGGAACGTAGCATTCAAGGACCACAGCTAATGAAAAAACATGCACCAAAAGAAACAGCAATTTAAGGTTATAAATGAGAGGCAAGGTTTGTGAAATCACAACCATAACATGGTTGACAATATAAGGTCGCTGGGTGGGGAAGAGGTGAGGGGGGAGGGTTGGTAGGGGAGGGGGAGCTTTGAAACCAAATTCTAGTGTGCACCAAACCTTACTCTTACCCTATTTCATCCCAACAGAATGGGACAGTGCAAATAAAAATATTCCCGTCAGTGGCAATATCTAAACCAGGTTCTAGGGTGCACCGAACCTTACTCTTACCCTATTGTCATCCCAATAAAACGGGACAGTGTAAAACAATCCCCACCAGACTATAGCCTCTAGCAAACTTCGCAGCATTACTAGGCAATACAAGTATAATACGTAATGATCGTCCATATATATGAATATAAAAAGACACAAAGCAAGCACTCAATGATTTTAAAACGAAAGTTTCTTAGACAGTAAACTATGACTTAGTTAAACAGCAAACTATGAAATACTTACTTGTAATTTTGCACAGTATCTATAAATTGTTCAATTTGACATCATGCTCTTTATCTACCATGTTTATACATTTTATACATGATACATAGTAAATAATATAGAGTATGAATATTGTATAGGTATATTCCGTATAAATGTCACTGCGAAAATAAATGTATCTTCTCCATCACGTCGAAGCCCATGATAGTCTGATTGCGCTGTCTGTGCTTACCTGAATCTAATCACCTCCGTGTTCAAACGCAATTCAGTGTTGTTTGCTAAAACACGGGCTTAATTGTAACATGCAAATCATTTTGTAATATGTAATAGTTATCGGACATGGAAGAGGTCACGAAACCGTCTGGTAACAGGGCATGGGCTACCAACAAGGGTCGTTATATAAGAAAACCGTCTTTTCTTTCATAACGTCCCTTGTTGGTGCAATTTGCTTACCGAGTAAATATTCTGTTATTACTATTATATAACAGGAAATGGTGCAACAATTATTTCTACTATGTAACACATGCAAAGACGCTATACTATGCAATATACAGAGTCCTGAATCATTGATTGTTTGAACTGACTTGAATTGGATTTTATAGTCGTATCAAGAGCTATGGTCATATGATAACTGTCCAGCTTCCATTGGTGGAGGAAGTCCCCAGGTGCCCATCCGAGCAATTTTCGTGCACGGGTGGGCACCTGGGTAGAAACACCGACGTTCCACATGCCAGCTGGATGGCTTACTCACATAACGATTCCTAGGCCCACGAGGGATCGAACCCACAGCGGTGAGGGGCACGTGATTGTAAGTCAGAGACTCTAACCACTCGGCCACATATTGTTGTTTGAACTACCCACTCCGATTGATATCCAACTTAAATGAGTTCAATGTAGTGTGGAGTTGATTGTTGCCGTTCTGCAACCTTTTATGATAATCTTTGTTAGATTTAGCCACACAAAGGCTAAAGTGCAAAAAGATGTCAGATGGTCTATGAATATTTTACGAATTTATTCTTCGCTATTGAGGATTACTTTAACCAGATAAAACAAAGTAGTCGCATCCTCCTTCTAATTTATATTAATGTTTTACTCTGTGCAACCCTCATTTTTGAGACAATGATCTCAGTGACATAATGACTTCAAGGCTTTTTTTCTGTGTTGATGGAAGATAATTTGATAAATCTGTTACGACATGAACCATACCATGCTCAAGGCAATATTACAAGGAGTATTCAATAATTAAATGTGAAAACACCCAAACAAATTGTGTAGTTTGCAAGTGGGTTATTTTAATATCTGAAAGATAGTGTCTTTAAATGTGGTGTTTTCATAAATCTAATATTCGGTGATAATTTAGACTGAGAATTATGTTGTACATGTGATGACAAATTAGTTACGATTTTGTTTAGGTTATTTTCGTTAAAGATCGGCCTTAGTTAGTCTGGACCTGTAACATACATTACGTGTTCACGCCCTAATTCCATAAAGCGATGGGAAAGCTTATATTAGCAGGATTTTATAAGAGATATTTCGACAATATGACACCTTTAAAAACATGTTTTACTGAATAAATACGAAAACCTGTTTAAAATTACCTATTAAACGTTTTGATTTTACAATATGCAGTTTATTTAAGGAGAAATTTAGGTTTTATTTCATACTCCAGTCAAACCCGTTTTTGCTTCTTGGAGAAGATGTTGGATGGAGTATGAAAGTTAATAATCGGACCACGTAATGTAGTTACCTTATCTGGGGTTAAAATAGTTAATAGTTAATTGAGAAGATAAAATGATACACTGAATTCCAACAACACGCAACTTTAATAAATAACTGTTCCTGCCTCCTTGAATGCACTGAACAATGACTAACATTTTAACATTTCGATAATGTAGATGCAACATATTTTCTCATACAGACGTGAAACTTGCATCAGCAACGCACTGATTATTAGTAAATTAAATTAAAATGTTGCAATAAGTTTGATCTAAAGTGAACAATATTTTCATAGTTTTAAGTGTATTTGGCCTGAGGAATTAAACACACTTCTGTTATAAGTAACATGATTGGCAATTGGTACAAATAAGAAGGCACGTGTTGGTGTTAGCTGGATTTCAGAAATGTCACGGGTTTATGAATAAATACTGTTGCAGAGACCAGAGGTTGGCAGAGCATAGAGCAGAGAGAAGAGAGAGGAGAGAGAGGTGTGTGTGTGTGTGTGTGTGTGTGTGTGTGTGTGTGTGAGAGAGAGAGATTCGGTGAGACAACGCGAAGTATTAATTGAAAACTTCACTACGCTACAGACCGAACATGGTTGTAGTGTCACATTAGTTAGGAAGTAACCCTGTAGTGCCACATTAGTTTAACATTATTGTTTCCAGTGTAACACTTTTTTCACATACCGGCTCCAACTGTTTCAATCCACTCGCCATTTACACCCGTTAAATATAAGAACAATCCTTTATGGTCGCGAACAGTTAACTGACGGAGAAAATGAATCTCTCTTCGAAGCAGTTCAAACATATATACGAGAAACACATAGGTTTATATAATCTGTCTCTGATGTTTTTTTAACAATCTACACATACTATGCGCGTATACTATATTTGAAAATTGGGGTAAACTAGTCTTTCTCACTATTCTCACTATTCTATCCCTCTCTCTTTCTCTATTACTTTTTCTCTTTATATTTTATTTACTTATTCAGCTTTATTCTTTATCAATGTATTTGCCATTGTATTTTATTACTCTCAGCCATATACATTCGCAATTTCAAAATGCTAACTGGGAAGGGTTTAATCTAATGTTGGTAGAACTTGTTACCCAACCCATTTGTCATAATAATATGTCTATCGTATATATGTTTATATTTGATCTGTATGTAAAATATTGGCAATAAAATATGTTTAAATCATTAGTTTAGCGGCATTTTGCCACCGACCTTTCCAGTGCGGTTGCTCTCTTTTCACCCATTTGTGTTTATGATATCTCATGCCTTCCTTCCTGTTAATATTGTTATTGTTGCTGTTTTAATGCGTGTTTATGGCTGTGTTCTTTTGAAAGGTACATTTCCTGTTCGATATATATATACAGTCATTACCTACTTGTAATGCCACCTTCGATAAGTTGTAGTGACACCTTAAATAGATTAGAAATAGTACAGGAAATGCAGCAATCACAGAATGCAGTCAACCAAAGACGAGTTTAAAATGGTCGTATGGGAACCACAGCATTAAAACGCAATGACATCGTTCACACGGTACCACAAAATGAATAAAACCGCATTAAAACAAAGAAATATTATATGGACTTGCAAAGAAATTTGTCAAGATATAAGACAATATTTTCGTCAGGTATGGAACTATCCCAATGGGTACGAACAGTCCACCTTTCACCAGATACTCTATTCAGATGTAACTGAAACCTTTAATGACACCTGTCGGTATCCGGATGACATATTCATGATCCCCTATTCTACTATTTGTAATAATGTATCCTGAAGAACTTCAACTTGACACAGCTAATATTACTGATACTGCTGTTTCTTTTCTTGACTATTTCAGTTTTGATATAATTGTTAATTATCCCCAATTAGACAGGTATGTTCCCTGAACAACCTCTTTTTGGGTCTATGTTTCTAAACTTATTCGTTTATCTAGAGTTTGTAGTCGAGTTGAAGACTTTAATATTCGTATTACTAAAAGCATACTCCACCAGGGCTACCATTACCATAAACTCTGGAAAACCGTTATTATCGTAATCTCGATACACTTCAAAAATATAAAAGTAATTTAAGAATTCTTCTGCGACAAGGATTATCACAATCTGACTCCTGTAGTGAAGTGATGTACAAACTTCGTAAGATCCTTGGACATGATCACTTTTATACAATCTTTATTAATCTTGTTAAAAAGTGTATCAACAGAAGTTATGATACTATCATTTTGCGACACACTGCTTCTTTAGTGCTTGACCCATTTGCAGTTCGCTACTATGCTTTCTCCTTTGTGCGATGAGCGGACAGATTGTGGACCCTAAGATGACGTCTACCTAAACACCGAAAGGACAATAACATTTCATGTTTGTCTTCAACTGTGTATAGTCTTCCCATATTGTACCACGTGTAGTTATAGTTCTGCCAAGTCACTGAATGCTTGCTTTGTGGCTTTCTATACGTTTCGTTTTATTCTTATATAAACATGATAAATGATCATTTGTGTGATATATTTTTATTGCCTATTAATGCTGAATAGTTCGTCAGGGTATATAGAATGGCGGTGATTTCTTTATTTAAACTGTCCTGTGTGATAGGAATGACAATAGGTTAATAGTGAAATTTGGTGCACCCTAGAACCTGGTTTAAACCACTCAGCGTCGTTTGTGTCACTGACTGATCTAAGACAGTAACCACACCATCAACCCTGGTATGTTTGTGGTGTCGTATACTTTGCCTTTCCCTCGTAATTTTCGTTTGTTCTGTATGCTTTGGTTAGTTTGACTGTGAATGCTACATGTTGCATGAACCTTTGTCCCGCGGATTGTCTGGTCGTACCCTAGATTGGTTTTCTCTTTTGCTGTAACTGCTGTGGTGGTTCAGTACAATTCTTCATACATCTTGAGGTGTTTCTAATTACGATTTGTTATATATCTTTACAATAACATTTCCTTATTTCTCTGGATGTGGACTTCCCCCCAGTCAGTGGTGTGGTGATAAGAATCAACCGACTGCTCGTTTCTTAGCAAAGGGGTAGGACCCCCCCCCCACCGAAAAGTTACCCACCTGTTGACCGTGTGTGGCGACCCGTGTCGTTGGAGAAGGGAATCCTGGTGGTTGAGTGACGTGGAGATCTGGTAGTTATCTCCACGTTACAACACACCACTTTGGTCCGGACTTCAACTAGACGGGCGGTCAGATTAGCCCGATCTGATCAATCGGTTTGTCACGCCAGCTATACGGGATCCTAGCTTCTTGTTTAATTCAAATCTCTCTCATCTCTCTCGTTTAATATCTTGCTCCCCTTTTATTTTGTCTTCTTTAAACAATGTAGAAATGATCCTTTATGGCGGTGGCACTAGGGCTAATAATATATTTTTGAGTGCTATATGGCTATACTCATGCCACTTTTAAGCGGAACATATGTGCGGCTCTTCGACTTTTTAGTTAAAGGGTTATGTCCGCTGGGTGGTATGCGGGGTCTGATGCGTTAGCTTTATATGAGTATACTATTCACGTATTCTTGGCATTTGTCTGCTTTATATGAGTATACTCTTCACGTATTCTTGGCATTTGTCTGTCGGATATCAACAGCAAATGTCCCCTTGCTGGACTCCGAGGTGGGTGGGAAGCGTGTAGAATGAATATCAATACCCCATTATGGGACGAAAAAACGCACACACTACCGATATTCCATCAACTGCAATTTCTGGTTCTAAACGTTCCAGAAATGGACCAGGACATCTGTCAGACTCTGAGTCTGACTCGGACACCGGTATTTCACATCTGAATTGGCCCCGATTCCTTAATGTTATCTCATTGGATGAATCTCAACCTATTACAAATTTCTCTCCTTTCGCTATCTCTAAGGCTTTACTCGGCATTGCCGGTGGGCCGAGTAGTGTTAAAAAACGTAAAAATCAAAAACTTCTTGTGGAGTGTGAACGTAAAATCACACTCTGACAATCTTCTTAAAATCAGATATTTTGGCAATATCCCTGTTGAGGTGATACCTCATATCTCCATCAACACCTGAAAAGGTGTCGTACGCTCTAGGGAACTGGAGCACCGCACCGTTGAGGAAATGACACTTAACCTCAAATCACAAGGTGTGACTGAAGTAGTTCGTTTGAATACAAGGCGGAATGGCATTCTCACTCCTACTAATACATTCGTGCTTTCTTTACATTGGTGCACACCAACTCTTCCTAAAACGATTAAAACTGGATATATTATTCTACCAGTAGACCCTTTTATCCCAAACCATCTCAGATGTTTCACTTGCCAACATTATGGGCATCATCGAGAAAGATGCAAGAGAACCGCCGTTTGCGCGCGAAGTGGCCAACAGGGTCACAGCGATTTCTCTAACTTCAAAATCCCGCCTCCTGCGTTAATTGCAAGGGGGCCCACGGGGCTTTCTCAAAAGACTGTCCGAAATGGAAACACGAGAGAGAAATTCAGAAAATCAATATAGAAAACAACTAGAAGCTAGAAAACTTGCGAGTAGGGTTGAGAAACCAGCTACCATGTCTATCGCGGTGCAGACCGTGATAACCTGGCCAATAGACTCCGACACGTTTGCTAATATTCCACCCTCTGTTCAGGAATCCTCTAAAACATCTTCAGCCTCTCAAACTGTGGTCCTCTTAAATAAGCCCCCAGTCGCTCCCAAACCTCTTGTGGCTTCCAAGCCTCAAACTCCTTCAATGTTATCCTTCACAACTCCTACACCTACTACATCTACTTCATCTATTTCGAAATCGACGGACTCTGGTGCAACCAAGAGTCCACCAAACCCGACGAACTCTTCCAAAGGTTCGTCAGATCCGACGAAGTCTCCCAAGAGTTCGTCACCAAGCAGAACTGCTGCCACGGATGTGACAGCAAGAAAAAAGAAAACTCCCAGGTTAGGGAAGCAGTCGAAAGGATCTGATGATCCGACTGAACAGCACAACATATTTGGAGACTTGGAGATGAAGGTTGATGATCCAGCACGTCTGGAACTCCCAAAATCTCCAAAGTCACCAAGGTCTGCCAAACCCAAAGGCCGTATAACCGTACTTCCGCCTTAGTGACATCAAAATCAAATAAGGTCATTCAATGGAACTGCCGAGGTTTAAAACCTAATTACGATGAAATCAGCTTACTTTTAAATAAACACAACCCTGTTGCATTTTGTCTATAAGAAACTTTCTTGAAGACTAGTGATAAGATATCTTTTAAAAACTATTCATTGTATAACTGTATTTGTGATACAGGTGATCAAGCTTCTGGGGGAGTTTCGATTCTTAATCGAAACATTCCTCACAGAACTGTTGCATTGAAAACTGGTTTGCAAGCTGTTGCGGTCAGTGTTACAATGCACCGAGTTATAACAATATGCTCCTTATATTTACCGCCCAGTGCTTCACTAGACCTTAAAGATCTAAATCACCTAGTTGCACACTTACCATCACCTTTTATACTCTTGGGTGATTTTAATGCACACAACTACATTTGGGGTTGTAAGGATATAAACGATAAAGGTAAGAAAGTTGAGGATATCTTAGCCAAAAATTATTTGTTTCTTTTTAATGATAACAAATCACATACTTATTAACATCCAGCTATAGGCTCTCATTCTTCCATTGATTTAACTATATGCGATCCAACGCTCTTGATGGATTTTTCATGGATTGTTGGTGACGACCTATGTGGACGTGACCACTTCTCCTTATTGCTTGAAAATATCGGCCCTCCACTCCACGAAAAAGCGCAACGATGGAAACTTCGCAAAGCTGATTGGGATACGTTTCAATCTCTTTGCGAGGAACAGTTAAAGCCTTCCGTTTTCGAGGATGTCGAAGACGCAACTGCTCTGTTTACCAAACCCTTCATGATACAGCTGATCATACTATTCCAAAAACCTCGGCAAATCCAAAACGCCCACATAAACCATGGTACGATGATGACTGCTAAAAGGCAGTCACCGATCGTAAAGCTGCATTGAATGCTTTTAACTTGCGGCCAACTCAAAATAATTTAGATACTTTTAGAGTTTTTCGTGCGAAAGCCCGTCGTACTATTAAGGATAGCAACAGGAAATCCTGGAGATCTTATGTCTCTAGGCTGAACTCTCGCTCATCTCTTAAGAAGACGTAGGACATAGTCCGGAAAATAAACGGTAAAGGTCATTCTAGTTGTGTAAATCATCTTAAAACTGATAATGAGGATATTACATCTGTCAAAGATATTACGAACACTTTGGCAGAAACCTTTTCTAAAAACTCTTCTTCTGAAAATTGTCAACCAAATTTTCTAAAAAATAAGAAACTAAAAGAACAAAAGAAGCTGAATTTCAAGTCGAAAAACTTGGAGAAATACAATAAACTGTTCACTCTCAAAGAACTTCGAGAATGCCTTAAAAAGGGTCATGATACATCAGCTGGTCCTGATGATATCCATTATCAATTATTAAAACATTTACCTGAAACCTGTCTCTCTCTACACTTCTTGATATATTTAATAAAGTTTTGAAGACAGGAAACTTCCCCGATTCTTGGCGGGAAGCAATCGTTATTCCAGTCCCCAAACCTGGAAAGGATCATACGGACCCAATAAATTATCGCCCTATTGCTTTAACGAGTTGTATATGTAAAACAATGGAACGAATGATTAATGAGAGACTCGTTTGGTACCTGGAATCCAACATGCTGATAACAAAGTATCAAAGTGGATTCCGGCGCCAACGAGGCACAACAGACAATCTCATTCGATTCGAATCATTTATTAGGGCAGCTTTCGTAAAGAAAGAACATCTAGTCGCTGTATTTTTTGACTTGGAGAAAGCTTATGATACTGCATGGAAGTACGGTATCATGAATGATCTTTATGACCTTGGTCTTAGAGGCCGGTTACCAATTTTTATAGAGAATTTCTTAGATGATAGACAGTTTCGTGTCCGAATGGGTTCAACCCTCTCTGACATTCATGGACAGGAGATGGGTGTGCCACAGGGCAGCATACTCTCTGTCACCCTTTTTAATATAAAAATTAACAGTATAGTTAAATGTATCAATCCTGGTGTGGATTGCTCTCTATATGTTGACGACTTTCTTATATGTTATCGTGCAAAAAACTTAAACACTATTGAGAGACAAGTTCAACAATGTCTCAATAAACTTCAAACCTGGTCTGATGAAAATGGTTTTAAATTTTCTAAATCTAAAACTAATTGTATGCATTTTTGTCAGCTGCGTAAACATCATGAAGACCCTCATCTAACACTGGATGGGTCACCAATACCAGTAGTGGATGAGACAAAATTCCTTGGTCTTATTTTCGACCTTAAATTAACGTTTATACCATACCTTAAATATTTGAAGGCCAAGTGCCTTAAAGCTCTTAATTTACTTAAAGTTGTTGCAAACACTAACTGGGGAGCGGATCGTAAAGTCCTTTTACAACTTTATAGATCTCTTATCAGATCCAAGCTGGACTACGGCTCAATAGTATATGGATCGACTCGTAAGTCATATTTGCAGATGCTCGATCCTATACATAATCAAGGATTACGAGTCGCCTTAGGTGCCTTTCGTACATCACCAGCCGAAAGTCTATATGTTGAAGCTAATGAACCATCACTGTCTCATAGACGGGACAAATTAGCCCTTCAATATGCCATTTAAATTAAAATCTAACCCTTCAAACCCAACTTTCGATAATGTTTTTAATCCTAGTTATGAACCTCTTTTTGATCGAAAACCGAAGGCCATTCGACCATTTGGTCTTCGTATTAAACCAAAATTAAGAGACACTGAATCGACCTAATTTTGATTGCCAAGTACAAAGTACCACAAATTCCACCGTGGACTTTGGAAACACCAACAATTATTCTCGATCTTTGTAATAGTAACGAATCCAGTACAGACCCTACTGTCTTTCAAAGCAAATTAAATGAAATTAAATCGAAATACACTTTCAACATATATACACAGATGGTTCTAAAGATGGAGATAAGGTAGCTGCAGCAGCTGTTGTTCACAAACACAGCATAAAGAGCCGCCAGACAAGGCCTCTATGTTTTCAGCTGAACTTAAGGCAATTGAACTTGCCTTAAAATTATATTCAGGAATCTGATGATGACCATTTTGTAATCTTTTCTGATTCCCTTTCATCTCTTCAAGCACTGGGTAATATGAAACATGATAACCCAATTGTGCTTCAACTTTTAGAAAAGTACAATTCTCTTATAATTTATAATGTTATTATTTTCTGCTGGCTTCCAAGCCATATTGGAATACGTGGTAATGATAGAGCTGATAGTGCTGCTAAGGCAGGATTAGGTTTACATATATCTAACACCAAATTACCTCATACTGATTTTAAAAGTTGTATTAACACATATATTCGTAACTCTTGGCAAGCTGCTTGGGATTTGTCAGTTAACAATAAACTCCATTCAATTAAACCGTTACTCGGAGGATGGCGTTCTTCTAGTAGACCCAATCGTCGAGAGGAAGTTGTCATAGCCCGGTGCAGGATAATGCATACACGTTATACTCATTCATATTTATTACAAGGTGAGCAATTACCAGAATGTATACCCTGCTTTGCTACGTTAATTGTCAAACACATATTGCTGGAATGTGTAGACTTTGATCCTATTCGTCAAAGGTACTACAATGTTAATACTATGACCGAGTTATTTAATACTATAGATTTTAGTCTAGTTTTAGATTTCCTGAAGGTAGTCAGACTATATAAATCATTATAATATGTTCTTGCATATATTTATTTCTTTATATACCCGTTTTCGGGCATTTGTTGATTTACATATATAGTTTATATTACTACCATATCAACCCTTACTTGTAAATAGTTTTATCTTTATATATTTACATTAATTTTTAATTAATCCTTCATTTCTTCATCATTCATCAGTTTTTGCGCACAATATGACCTATTTATGTGTCGACGTGCCGTAAAACACCATTCATTCATTCTGGATGTGGACTTTATTGTTAGAGATTTCCTTTTGATCGGATGTATTTTTATTTACACTGTCTTGTCAATGTTAGTGTTGAAGACAGGATAATAGCGATGTTTACACTTAAAATCGATTTAAGCTAACCGGTGGGCCATATTGTCCACTGACCGTTCCAAGTCTGTAACTCTGTCTTCACCACTCTTGTGCTTTGTTTGTGATACAGTGCGGATCTACGACGCCTTTGCATTTGGGTGCTATGATTTATAAAGGACCATTTTTCTCATTTGTATAGCTACCGTTACATATTTTACATTTGGCAAACAGCCCGCTGTGGGTTTAAAACGAGTTTGAGATTACACAAAAACTCTTTCATCTGCAAATTGTTCCGAAGACAAAGAAGGCGAAGATAACAGAGCTGTTTATGTGGTAAACTACAGCAAACAAATATATCTTGAATACAGAACATTAACAAGATTATCAACATTAAAATACCAAAATATTGTTGAAGCAACTGTATGGCGTAAAACACTACAATTTGCAAAAGCAAACGTGAGTGTGAGTAACGCGTTTATGGTTTGAGATTTTATATTATTTATTCAACGAAATACGGGAAAGTTTGTTTTTATTATATATGCTTTGATATAAGATCGCGCACTGAAACCATTGGAGGTAATTGTGATGGATGACTGCTACTCTTCGTTTGAATGTCTGGGAATTAAATATATACTCGGTAAAAAAAAGTTTTGGACCAGGGTATATAAAGTCATATAAAAATAAAACTAGTGGACAGAATTTAAGTAATTCTTTTCAGTAACCAAGGTCTACCCGGTTAATTTTGTACCAGAAACATTTAATTCCAAACAAGATTTGATTTTATATCGCGAACACACAATGGGTCTGTAAAAAATGTTGCAAAGTCCATAAAAAGTAACAGTTACAGACATCCGAGTAACCAATAAAAGATTATTTTTTTAGCAAACTTTCATTGTAAACGATAATTATTGTTGCTTGTTGATCTATTGTCAATTATCAACTGAGATAATAAGGGTTATGGTCGAATGTCATGGTTCAGCGATCATTGTACGGGTTCGAGCACTGCCCTTGTCTAAAACTTTTTTTTACCGAGTAATGTATACATAAACAGTAAGGGGTCCTTACAAATAATATATTATGTAGTATAATGGAAATTTAAAATCGATAGAAAAGTATCCGTATAAAACTGTCGAATAACCTATGAATATTCTTTATATACATTATTAAGCTTGCATGTCACTTTCCTACTGATAATGTAATCTAATAATTTACAAATGTTTACCGCGAACAATGGTCCTGTAATAGGATTAACTAAAATATCGAAAAAACAATCGAATATATGAAATTATGCGTGCTTATCAAAACAAGTTACTGTTTGTTTTTCAGTACGTACTAAAGCATATTTAAAGACATTTGCCAATATTTCACACTGCCCAGTTGTCACCAAGCTTCCGTTCAAGACCGCGGAAACTATATTTAGATATTTCATGGAGATGTAATAGAAACTTTAGATAACGCCTCTCGGTATCGAGATGGTATATACACATTGAACATTTTCTTTTCTAATATGGTTTATATTATCTATCCGAAAGAACTTCTCAACACAGTTTTTTTCTTCTGATTTCTGATACTGTCGTTTCCTCTCTCGATTTCCATCTCACTATTGAAAAGGTTAAAAAAATAAGCAAATTTTATGGCAAGAGGGATGCATTAAATTTTGATATAGTTAATTATCCCTATTTAAAGGCATAGACGGGGATAGTCCCACGAGTAGCTTGTTATTGGGTATATTTTCTTGCCACGAATAGAAAACAAAGTTACATAACATTGTGTTTGATATTTGGTATTTGTGTTGGATTTTGTTGGGTCGAAGGTTGTGTATCTAATATGTATGTTTACACATAACTGTTTACTCGTGGTGTTCACTTTCTTTTGCCTTATTGTCTAACCAATAACTTATGGAGAAACATTTTTTTTATGCTTAGCAGTGAAATAGTTTGTTTTTTTCCAATATCAAAAACATTTTATTTTTAGAAAATAACTGTTTAATATATGTCATTTGACTGTAAATGGTCTAACTAAGAAAATGAGCTATAGTTTTTAAAACTGGTAAAGTATTTCAGAATTGTTGTCATTAACAGTGAACATTGTCAGTTGGTCATTTATTTTCAAAAATCAATTGTTTTCAGAAAGTTGCTGTGAACGTATATCATTGGACTGGAAATAACTGAACTAAGAAAATGATTCGTAGATTATTGAAATCAGTTAAGTAGTTTAGAAGAAGTTATGGGGAATTAATCATTCGTGAAAATATAAAGTCTTCACACTTCTCGATGAAATAAAATCTGTTATTCACTCCAAAACAACAAATATCCTCTATTTATTTTATTTTACTTCTTTTTGATTCAGATTAAATCAATTTTTCTATAAAATGAAATCCTGCTTACTTGAGTATTCAGGTATCTATAATAACAGCGTATCTTCTAATCATCTACCATGTTTTATTACGGACTTGCTTTGCATTATTCATTGCGTATTCTTATCAGCTCTAATACATGCATTTGTGTCAATCTGTTTTGTCGAATTTGTAATAAAACTGTTTATCGTATCCCCAATTTACTGGGAACAAATTGACCTATATTGTTGGCTAACTATAACACAGGAACAGTTTGTTCGAAATCAGTATCGGTTATTTATTAGATTCATGAAATACAAATGAAGTATGCACTCATTAAGATAGGCACTGTATTTGCAGATACATACTGGCATAGCAAATTGGATCCACTTTGACGGACTTTGTAGGTTACCATATACGTGGTGTCGAATACATATTACTTCAATAAACTAGTGAATATCGCAAGATCTCCGTCTAAAACGGGTCAACTAGACTATTAACCATCTAATTAACTGTATGGACTCAATACATGTGTTCATTTATGGTGACCATGAACGTGTGTGAGCATTACAAATAATTGTAAACACATAGCTAACGTGTTATGGGCGTCTCCATTTGGATACTTACCTTTATTTATACAGGATACATCTTGTATCGACGAAATTTTTGGACAGTGTAAATAAAGAAATCTCCCGCCATGACCTATTCTCTAACCAACAAGGCAGCATTAATAGGCAATATAAGTAAAACACAAAGATGCTCGTGTATAAATAAATATAAAAAAACGATAGCATAGAAAGCCATAAAGAAGGTACTCAGTGACTTGGGAAAAGCCAGAGCAACAAGAGAATAAACCATTGAGGGCAAGACAAGACTGCAGACAAACATCAAACGTCAACGTCCTTTTGGGCTTTAGGTAGACGTCATCATAGGGTACACAGCCTGTCCGGTCATCGCACAATTAAAGAGGAAAGCATAGTGGCGAACTGTAAATGGGTCCACCATCAAGCATGCAGTGCGTTGCAAAATGATAAGAGTCATAACCTCTTTTGATAAATTTTTTAACTAGTTTAACAAAGAGAGTATGAAAGTGATTATGGCCAAGGATCTTACGAAGTTTGTAAATCACGTCACCATAGAAGTCAGGTTGTGATAGTCCTCAGTTCAATATTTAATCCGTATTGTGCACATTTTTGCGTCCATGTTGTTATAATTAAACTCCTGAATGAAGTATCCGTTATTTATAGACGGAGGTAATATTATTCTAATCATTATTATCTATGAACACTCTCATGTAACCGAATGCGCAACATTATTTTAGCAAACTTCAAGGATCGTGCTTTTGTTTGCTTATAACACATTATTTTGCAGGGTATAATCATAATAGTATCTTATTCTAGAGTAATGTTCCATAGGAGAATCTATAGTTTTAAACTAACGAAAACACATATATCAAATAAAGTTTATGAAAGTATTCGGTTTGTCGAAGAGAACCTCGACCTGTTTCAGCTTAACAACTAGACAATCTATATTTAGCTTGATTGATATTATTTCTGCATTCCATTTACACCATGTTCTCAATCGACGCGTGAACAGTGTATTCAAAATGACGTCATGCAACTGGTGACATGTTTGATATCATTTGGATTCGAGTGATTGTTATCCAATCTGTGGGTAAGTTCTAGGCGCTGATTATAACAAAGAATCATTATCTGTATATGCACGAAAGGGATGTTCAACTAGATACTGTACTAGAGTTTGGTATTCTTTAATGAAAATGTTTTAAGGTGTAAACATAACACTTACGGTGATAGCGGATCATGTGTAGTAACATAGTGTTCTCATTGTGTATGAACCTTATTCGGCAATTAGTAAAAGGCAATTATAAAGACTTCCCAATTACGATGGTAGATCTTTGAACATAAAACTTTTGAATATAGAAAGATTATTTACTTGTTTTATCGCCAATTCGTGGCCATCTGAATGTTTCTTTTTGGATGAGGACGTACGACTGGCTGTCCCGTGTATCGGCATCTTCCTCTGAGCATGTTATCATACTACTGATATCCATTCGATAGTAACCGTAGTAACCGTAGGGCACGATTTCCGGATTCATATGCATTCTTTTTCGTTCGCTTCCGAATAACCCCTACCAGGGCCTTTACATACTTCTTTGCTGCGGCCTTATACCCACCTAAATTTCTTTTAAAATCATGCAGATTTTTCCATTCTTTAAACTTACCATGGAAATTTCATTTATAGATTTTTCCCCAATTCAGAATGGATGCCGCTGAATCATTTCATGTACATAAACCGCATAACTCAAACATACATAATTAGTGTAGGAGGCAACGTAGTTCCAATTATTCAAGCACGCGCAGATGCGCGGAAATTGTAGTACTCTTTTAAAAAAAAACTAGTTTAAAGCTTATACTGGATGACAGGGGAAATAAATAATGTCAGAAATAAGTTATTATGTCGGAGAGTCGTCAAACAATCGTGTTGACAGTATTTATAAAGAAACCGTAGTCGGAAACCGCGGTACAAATGCGAAGATCGTAAAAAACGAGTTTTTGTTTTCCTCGAAATTGCCAATGTTTCAAAACGGGGACAAAAATTGTATATTCTTAAATATTGTTGAAATTGGCAGGAGTCGAAGACCTGTTCTACCTTTTTTGAGCGTTTCTTTTAATTTCGTGAATAACATTTTTCGTGACCGTTTTGGAAGTTGGTACCTGTATTTCACTCTTTCAGAAGCTATTTTAAATGGCGGCGACACGGAAAAACACCCAGCTTAGACCCAGTCAGCCGCACGCCATAAACCCACTTGTCGCTGGACAACTTAAACTATCATAATGGCACACATGGTCACCCTGTCATTGAAACTAAATTGTGAATTGAACTGAGCTGTTGTATCCAAACGATGTGCTAAGAATAGCTCACAAACGTTGTGTAGACTATTCAATGGTCGAAGTATGCTGACGCAATGGATGCACAGTACACACATAGATCTATGGATTATAATTGAAAAAGTGTTACAATCATCATATTAGTATAATTCCAAGTTGACATGATTGACTTGAGTGAATGCGTAATTTACAAACTACAAACAGATCTATGTCGGGGAAGTGAAACACACCAAGAAATGAGTCATGGAATGGATTGTAGGCCTGCTGTAGTGTAGGCACTAGGCAGTGTAGGGATTTGTGTAAGTAAATAAACTTAATTACTGCAGGACAAGTGTTTAACGTTGAAACATTTGTAATAGTGGCGGTTCATATACATGACATACATTATAACTGATCATTTTCAGAAGACATGAGTAATGAATGATTGATGAAAATGTTACTTGTTAATCCGAGCCTTCTCTGACACTAAAAGCCTCTTTTTGTTATCAAAGAAAAATTGCTTCAGCTTATTCAGAAGACATTTGCTAGAGAAGGTACAACTTTCCTAGCTTGTAATAATGTCAGGGCTTTCTTTACTAACGCCCCCATTGATAAGTTTAATTTGTGGACTTGTATTGATGTTTGTAGAGCCTTATCTTTTCTTCTGGATAACATCTTTATAAGATACGGTAAAATTATTTACCGCCAGGTTGTTGGTATTCCTATGGGTACTAACTGTGCGCCACCTGTTGCAGATTTGTTTTTGTACTGCTATGAAAGAGATTTTATGTTGAGTTTGTCACCTGCTAGCCAGGGTGAAATTATTGATGCATTTAATAATACTTCTCGGTATCTTGATGACATACTCAATATTGATAATCCGTTCTTTGCTCATATGGTTACTAACATTTATCCACCAGAGCTCACGTTGAATAAAGCCAACAGTTCGGATACAGTAGCAACATTTCTCGATCTTCATCTCTCGATTTCAAATGATTGTATTCATACTAAAATCTATGATAAGAGAGATGATTTCAATTTTATCATCGTTAACTATCCACACCTGGATGGAGATGTACCTCGTGCTACCTCATACGGGGTGTATATCTCCCAACTCATTCGATTTGCTAGAGCGTGTAATGATGTTATAGACTTCAATGATCGAAATCAAGTTATTACAAGTAAACTTCTTCAGCAAGGTTTTATCACAAACTACGTAGATCTTTATATATATGTAAATTGGGGTTTCTGTTGTAATTTTTGTTTTACCTCGAATTGCAGCAGAACGACCCCAAAATAAACACATATATAATAAATCACTATGAAATGATGATTTTACTTGATTTATTAAAACACTTTTTAAAATAGGGGTAGTGAAGATTGCAAGTTTAATTTTTTTTTAAATAAATCATCATGAAATGGTGATTTTACTTGATTTATTAAAACTTTTTCAAAATGGGGGTAGTGAAGATTGCAAGTTTATTTTTTTTTATAAGTTGTCAAAATTACAACATATTTTTTTGTAATAAAATATGGTTAAACACCAATACGTCTAAATTTTAAGCACTCAGCATTATAATCTTTAAATTTCCAATAACGTGTCATTATTCTGACTGAAACTCCACCACAATCAGCACAAATTTTATTTTTTGCTCTTGTGCCTTTTTTACATATTGAGCACGGCAATACATGACTTGTTTTTAATCTATACTTATGCAAACTGCAATAATTAGAATCTTTTGTAGTTTTATTTTTACACGGATTGTGTAATCCAATTTTAAGAAATTTGCAAACATTAATTTCCATTGTGTTTTTTTGATATATTTTTTTATATTAAATAAAAAAAATATAAGTATATCAAAAAGAAATAATGAAGACTGAAGAGATTATAGAAAATTTAATACGCCTGTTTGATACAGGTGTAATAGATAAGCAAACACTATCTAACGGTATAAATGCATTGAAAGAAGTTCCAAAGGAAACTCCAAAAGAGGTTAATTCTCAAACATTAGAAAATTTACGCAAGAGACGACGTGCTAAGAAACAACGTAAACGAGAAAAGCAGAAATATGATAAATTACAAGATGAGCAAAATCAGAAATATGCTAAATCACGAGACAATGTAATAAATGAATTGAAAGAGCTTAATGATAGAACATCTAAAGAAGAATTAAAACTGGTTGACAAACCAATGTGTGGCTATTTTAAAGCATACGAAATATCTGCCGAGAAATACAAAGACCCTCAAAAACTATTTCGTGATAAAAAATCCATTATTACAAAACAAATAAGCAAAGAGCTGACAAAGATGAATGGATTAAAGTTTCAATTAGGTCTTACTGTAAATTTATTCAAAGATGATGGTGATACCAAAAAATACACCACAGCAGTATTACACAGTGAACAAAATGCAATTTTAACCTCTGAAAAAATAAATGAGTTTTACGATGAATCATCTGCTTATATACAAGAGAGCCTTGAAAGATTTACAAACACAGCATCTGGATTGGAGATTGATCACTGTGTTACGTTTTACTTAAATTTTGCAAAGTATGAACCATTAAAAGGTTCTTCATATATTCCTTTGCCTAAAGTAGTATCTGATAAAAAAGCAATAATTAATGTCAATAATGAAGATAATAAGTGCTTGGAAGTGGCATTGGTTTCTGCTTTGTGGCCTAATAAAAATAATCCAACTAGGATATCTAGTTATAAAAAGCACATGGGCAAGTTGAATATGGATGGTATTGACTTTCCCACTAAAATTTCTCAAATTCCCAAAGTAGAAAAACAAAACAACCTTGCTATCAACGTTTATGGATATACCATAACAGGAAAAAATAAAAAGGTATCTGTTTTTCCATATAAAATATCAGAACAACCAAAAGATATTGAACGAATTAATTTGATCTTAATATCTGAAGACACTGAAGTTGAATCAGAAAACGAAGACGATCCAAATAATGAAGAAGGAATTATAGATGACAACTATAACCCTGATGATTATTCTAAAGAACCAAAAACATTAACAACAAAATATCACTATTGCTGGATTAAAAATTTGAATAGACTACTCTGGGATCAAAACAAACATCATGGTCAAACTTACTTTTGCGATCGTTGCCTTCACGGCTATTCTGGACAAGGACTACTTAAAAAACACAAAGAAGACTGTGATGGTATCAACAAAAATTCTTGCAGAATAGAAATGCCTAGAAGGTAAAAATACTATAAAATTTAAAAATCATCAAAATCAAATGTCTGTGCCTTATGCAATATATGCTGATTTGGAAAGTATAGTCAAACCACAATCAACTAAATTTGGAAAGAAATCTGAAATCACAAGTGTGCACAAAGCTTGTGGATTTGGGTATCAAGTTGTTAGATATGATGGTAAAACAGAAGAACCTGTTATTTACAGAGGTGAAGATACTGTTGAAAAGTTTTTAAATCATTTGGAATGTGAAAAGAGCAAGATCAATAATATATTTGCTCACCCGAAACCATTAATCATGACACAGCAGAATGAAATAGATTATGAAAAAGCAACACACTGCTGGATATGTAAAAATGAAATAGGTAGGAAATGTGGTAAAAACTGTAAAGTAAGAGACCACTGTCATTTTACAGGAGAATACAGAGGTGCAGCACATAAAAACTGCAACCTAAAGCTGAAAATAAAACCAAACAAAACACCTATACCTGTTATATTTCACAACCTCAAAGGATATGATAGTCATCTTATAATGCAAAAAATACATAAAATGACAGGTAAGATTACATGCATTCCGAACAACGCTGAAAAGTATATTTCATTTAGTGCCGGACAACTTAGATTCTTGGATAGCTGTCAGTTTATGATGAAGCCTCTAGACGAATTAGTTAAAGCAACAGACGAATCTGATTTCAAAATTACCAAAAATCAGTTTGGGGAACAAACAGATTTACTTTTACGAAAAGGTATTTATCCATACGAATATATGGACAGTATGGAAAGATTTAAGGAAACGCAATTACCACCTATAGAAAAGTTTTACAGTAGTCTCTCAGATGAAAGTATAAGTCCCGAAGATTACGAATATGCTCAAAAAATATGGAAAGAGTTTAACTGTAAAACTCTTGGAAACTATCATGATTTATATCTAAAAACTGATGTAACTCTGTTAGCAGATGTGTTTCAAACTTTTAGAAAAACATGTATGAGTGCATACAAACTTGATGCTTTACATTACTATACAGCACCTGGATTATCTTGGGATGCTTTACTTAAACATTCAAAAATAGAATTGGAACTTTTGACAGACATTGACATGCATTTATTTATAGAAAAAGGTATGCGTGGTGGAATTAGTAATGTATCAAAACGATATGCCAAAGCAAATAATCCATATGTAGCTGATTATAACCCTAACGAGGAAAAACACTTCTTAATGGATCTGGATGCAAATAATCTTTATGGTTGGGCAATGAGTCAACCACTTCCATATTCTGGCTTCAAGTGGGTGGAATCAGAAACCTTGCCAGAGCCAAAAGAAGGAAAAGGATATTTTGCAGAAGTTGATTTTGAATATCCTAAAGAACTTATGAAGCTCACAATGACTATCCGCTTGCACCGGAAAGATTAGCAGTGAAAAAAGAATGGTTGTCTGAATACCAAACAGACTTGTTAGAAAATAATGGCATGATAAATACAGAACAACTAGTTCCCAATCTTAGAGACAAAGAAAAATATGTGATACATCACAAAAACCTGCATCTGTATTTATCTTTAGGCATGAAACTAAAGAAAATACACAGAGTATTAGAATTTAATGAAAAACCATGGATGGCATCATACATAAACCTAAATACAGAACTTAGGAAAAAAGCTAAATCAACCTTTGAAAAAGATTTTTACAAACTTATGAACAACTCTGTGTTTGGCAAGACAATGGAAAATTTACGCAAGCGGACTGATATAAAACTAGTCAGAACTGACGGCTCCGAAAATGAAAAGATAAGAAAAATAATAGCCAAACCCAACTTTAACAGGCGTATACAATTTTCAGATGAATTATCAGCAGTACATGTAAACAAAACAAAATTAACATTAAACAAACCAATCTATGTTGGGATGTCAGTATTGGATTTATCAAAGTATATGATGTATGATTGGTATTATAATACTTTGAAAAAAAGGTATGGAGATAACTGTACTTTATTATACACAGATACTGACAGCTTGCTTGTAGACATCAAAACAGATGATGCATACAAAGACATGGCTGAAATGAAAGATGAATATGACCTAAGTGATTATCCTGAAAATCACCCAATGCACGATGATACAAACAAAAAAGTATTAGGTAAAATGAAAGATGAATGTGCTGGTGTTGCTATAGCCGAGTATGTTGGATTAAGACCCAAGCTATATTCTATTTTGAGAGCGGATGAACAACTTATCAAAAAAGCAAAAGGAGTAAAAAAATATGTAATTAAAAAACATATTAACTTTAAAAACTACAAGGATGCACTATCTAACAAGAAAAAATACACCCATGAAATGAATATGCTACGATCAATAAAACATCAAATATATGGCATAACAGTAAACAAAGTTACATTATCACCATTTTACTCAAAAAGATACATCCGAGAAGATGGTATTACAACTGATGCACATGGCTTCTACAAAAACTTATGAATTTGAGTATCAGCAGGAACAATAAGTAATTCTTCTTTGACAAATCCTCTCTGTGGCGCTGGTGCTTTCAAATAATAAACTCTTATACCTTGCGTCACCATATAACTTTTAATCTTGTGAATATCTACACTCCACATTGGATCGGTTGCTCTGCGTCTTCCACCTTCTTGTTCCCCGGGTTGATATAAATATCTTACACTTGCATTTATACAGATAGGATCATCTTTTAATATTTTTGTTTCAACAGGAGGAGGCTTTTTTGTCTCCGAATTTATGGCTTTAACAACTTCTGGTAATCTCTTTACCCATTCTCTATTACGTTTTTGCGAATCTATTTCCTTAGCATACTGATAGCCAAACAATCTTTCAGCTAATGTTCTGTTAAATCTTTCAACTAAAGCTTGGTCTCTGTGTATTTCTGTTCTGCCTCGTCTGATATTTACTTTGTGTTTTGACATCAACTGTGATACTGCACCCATAAATTCTCTGCCTGGATCCACTTGTAATAACTTTGGATATTTTAGATGCCGACTGTATATATTTTCAAATGCTTTAGCAACTTCTTTACTATCCTTGGAAGTCAGTGGCTCTGCTTCTTTGTATCTACTTGCAATATCAACAACAGTCAACGCATATTTATATGTCTTGCGTCCACGACCAATTCCAAAAGTATCATGCGGTAAAAATAACAAATCAGCTTGATGCACTCCATTTTTAGCAGAAACATCAAACCTGGGTCGAACTATTTTCTTTGGCGCAGGTAAATAAATCTGCCACACAGCTTGTTTCTTTAAAAATTCTAAGGCCTTTTTTTCACTGACACCAGCCTCTTTTGCTAATTTTTTAACTGCTGTGTAACCTCTCCAAAATCCTTTTGGGCTGTAATAAATCTTTTCCATTTTTTTCTACTAAAGATTAAACTTTATATAACTATAAAGAAAAATGGAAATCACAACTGCACAATTTGATGAACTGCTTGAAGAGCAATATCAAAATAGCACAAAGAAATGGACAGACTTGGAACTAAATAAAATATACACTATTACAGATACGAAAATAGTAGAAACTGAATATGGTCCATCCATGGTATTGACATTATCAGACAACGGTGAAGTATGGGCGCCTGATCATCTTAAAAATAAATAAGAGAAGAGTGCTAAACCACCATATTATATTCGACCACTTGGATTGAAACCATGTAAAAAAAAAAAAAAAAAATAGGTATCATGCATATGACTTAGTTTTTTCAAAGTAAACTTAGTCATTTCAAATCCAAAAAAGTCTAAAGTAATTATAGTTTTAAACTATTTTTTTTTATGAAATCAATTTATACGCCACAAATCCAGTTGCAGCCATGCCCACCACAATAAACGTAATTTCTCTATTCTGTTGATCCGGAGATGGTGTATAAAAATCACTTAACTTGGGCTCCGGTTCCAAAAGCAAATGTTTGCCAGTTGTATAATAATACTGCTTCATAGCTTGGTCTACATCATCAAAAGTCTGCTCTGCATGATGCTCTTTTTGCAGTTGCTTGTTAATAAAATCTAATCTCTCTGTTCTTTGTTTATTCCACGCCGCTTGTGCTGCGTTCAATTGTTCCACGGCTTTGTCATGCCTTTGTCTTTCCTCGTCTGAATGACTTCCCATTTTTGAAAAGAAATAATTTGAACCACTAAACGCTAATGCATTTGTTAATGCTCCACCTATCATCATTGCTACTGCACTTGCCATTTTTTTATATATATATTTTTTAAAATTATTTCATAATATCCGCAGGAATAATACCTTGCTTAATCAGCATATCCTTTGTAGCCATTGCTAACATTATATCCACAGACAGCATCCCAACATCTACCATATTAAAATCCACTTTAGGGGCTGGTCTTTTTAGTATTTTTCTTCCAATTTCAGAATATCCAACAGTTAAAAGTGTTTCCACTCCAGCATGATACATCATATTTACAATTTGTTTTCCGTCAATACTTGCTGCCATTTTTTTTATATGATTATTTTTTTAAATTAAATTATTAAATTAAATTATTAAAAATCAAACGGGTCTTTTGGTGCAACATGAACAGGTTGCACAGCTACAGGTTGCGTAGCAGTTTGCGTAGCAGATTTTTTGTTATAAATATACAAACCCAACCCAGCAATACCAAATAAAACCAGACACGGTGGAATATAATTTTTGTATACGTTTATTTTGATTTTTTCTGGTTTTTCTTCATCTGTTGTTATTTTTGTTATCTGTCCTGCATCTCTTGCATCTTGTGCATCCTGCTCTATCTGAAGCAAACGCTTTGCCTTCCTTGCCGCTGCTTCTTTTTTTCCAGCCTCTACTCGTTTTAGATTTTTTACTTTTTGTTGTTTAACAGATTGTGTATCAACTTCAACTGGTATAACTTCACTCTCTTGGTTCTCCACTTGATTCTTCATTTTTATTATCTATAATTTTATTTTTATTAAAATCAAGATGTCTAACAGTTGTCAGTATTGCTGTAAATGGTGCTAAGCACATTCCATATCTGTAATACAACTTACAACAAGCACTTGTCAAAGCATGAATAATAAATGGGTCTTCTTCCAAGTCTTCTATCAGCTTTGGTGGATCGGTTACATTAAAATATTTTGATACTCCCATCACATACAAGTTAATAAAAGAATTGCCTAAAGTTTTAGTCATGCTTGCCCCAAGCCGTGCTTCATATCTGCAGTAAAGTTTGTTAATTTCATCTGGTGGCATGCCATCTATGTTTGTGAGTTGTATGTCTTTACCCAAATATTGACGACTACCACCGCCAGCTACTATGGCTGATAATCTTTCTTTTTTTGTTTCTTGTTGCTTTGATTCATCTGGTTCCGTCTGTTCCGATATATTTTGTAATAGTTCTTCCGCATTCATTTTTATATTATTAATCTTATTTTTTATCTTGAAATAAATATAAAATACAAAACAACTAGCTGCGATATTCATGCAGCTAGTAATTGTTAGTATTGTTAATAGCATTGTTATTAACATTGCTATTTTTTTATTAACATTATTAATTTGCTGCAAGCATTGCTATTAACATTGCTACTTTGCTATAAGCAATGCTATTAGCAATACTATATTCATGGTCAGTATTGCTATTAACATTGCTACTTTGCTGTTAGTATTACTATTAGCAACAGTTGTATAAAAAAAAGGTATTATACCTACGTAAAATAAATATATTTTGTAATAATAAAAAAATATTATATAAGAAAAAAATGGATTTGAAAATAACAGACGGTGAGAATAGTGATTATAACAAAAATAAAATAGCACTGGATGTTATGACAAGAGATGACGTAAAATGTTGTATATGTGTTTCAGAAAGTGATTTTTTACAAACGTACGAAAAAGGTGCACAGGAAACGCCTGTAATTTCTGTGACAAAGGATGACGTAGAATATTTTATATGTGAGCCAAGAGGGTATGTTTTACAAGACCCACAAAACATGAGTAGTGATGTTGTACCGATATTGGTTAGTGCATTGAGTGCATTGGGTGTATTGATTATATGGGACACTCTAGTTTGTATTTTTAAAAAAAAGAATTATTCAACCCAATAACCAGTTGGTTGGTCAGTCCTCAAAATTAACTTCGAATATTTAGTCTTAGCTAAAGCTTTTCTTATTCTGGTTCTCTCTTCCAGCGTTGGAATAACATCATTTTCTCTCAAACAATTTTCAAAACTATCTCTGTCCTTGGTGTAAAACATACACAACCATTTTGCTTGCTCTCTCAAATCTTTCAATACAGAATTATATCTTTGTGAAATGACCCACACTGATTGTTTAGCGTGACGACCAGAGAATGCCAACTCTGATAACATATCTTTTTTCTTTGTTAATTCTTTTGTGGCTGAGCAATCGTCAATAATGTATAATGTGGGCTGGCCAGCATATTGTTTGAAAAAGAAACGCAACAGTTCTTGTAGCATTTCTTTACCGTTGCTAACAGGATTGACAATTGTTATTTTTTTATCTATCGGGTTTCTCACATCTCCTATCCAGGATCTATTTTTATAAGCCTCGTTCCACTCTATGGTTGGACACAATATAATTATATGTTCAAAAACTCCAACATACTCTTTTTCAAGTATGTCAAGAACAAACTCTGTTTTACCACAGCCTGTCTGACCACAAATAATGGCACTGTGTGAATATTTAGGATATTTTTGTTGCAAACTAGTATCCTGCTTCTTTGAATCTTCCATCTTCGAAATTGATTTGCGCATCTTGTATTATATATATATAAATATTTAAAGTTTTATCTGCATCTGCTTTTTTATTTATTAATATCGTTATGCCTTCACTGCCGTTTTCTATTCTTCTTCCACTGCCGTGTAATAAATTGTCATTACATGTTCTAAGGTCAAGCCACAAAGCATATGATTTTGTCAAATAAGTCTCAAGAGAAACACTGGTAAAGTTTAAGTCCCTTGCTGCTATTTCTGTCTCTTTGTTTCTTTTTGATGTTAAGGCAAAATATTTGTTGATTTCATCCCAATGTTGATATGCCCTCATGCCCTGACTATACAACTGATTTGGTACTCCCTCTATTGTCATTTCAACTTTTTCAATCATTGGGTTGTAATAGGTTTCTGTGCTTGTTCTTTCTGGGTCTTCAAACAGCATTAAAATACCTTTCATGCTCCGTGCTGGTACATTAATGTTGATGTTCCAAAGAGTATCAGATTTGTTTGCTATTATTTTTCTATGTCGCAAGATACGATCATACATAAATGACATCTTACCATTGATTTGCTGTCTTATTTGTCTGGATAATTCAACATCACTAACCGTATCAAATTCCAAGCAGATATTTTTTATTACATAAGATGCATCAGCATCAGCGCTTTTGATAACTTTGTTATAATCGTTAAACGTTAATTCATATTCTAACCTATCACCAAGCCCCGCTTGATAAAATGGCATATGACTTTCTAACATTTCAAAGTCCAGTGGAATACAAAATCTATTTCCATAAGCTGCTGCTATAGCTTCATCTCCGGTGTCTGAGGAAGCATCTCCCGCACCAACTCTATGTTTTAACATGTTTGGTTTACCAATACCTTGGTAAGCTATGTTTAATCTTTCGGTAGGGCTTTTCCATAAATCTACATAACAATGATATATATCACTGTCATCTATTGACATGACTTCATTGCCACTTATTCTTATTGTCATTCTTTTCACAATTGTTCTGCCCAGATTTTGAAATAGAGTAGCGTTGGCGTCTGTTCTGCTTTTAAGTTCTATTTCAAAGGCAAGACGAGCAGTACTTGGAACTATCACATCATTAGTACTTAGATTGGGAAATCTCACAAGCAGTTGCTGGGTTTGGTCTATTGTTGATGGATTATTAGTTATTACTACACTTGTGCGGATGCCTTTGGCACCATGAGGTTCTCTTAGTTTTCTATAAGGGCTGAGTTTGTTTCCGTAAGCCGACATTGTTTTTATTTTTTAAATATATTTTTTAAAATTAAATAAAATAAACAATGGCTGAAGGAGGATTTGAAAATCCTGCGTTCGATATTGAAGATATGACTGAAGAAGAATGGGATAGAGCAGATAGAGCACTTGAAGACGAATTCATACAACCTAACCCAGAATTTCAGAGACAAATTGCAAATGAAAATAATCTTATTGATCAGCTTGAAGGAGAAGATAAAACAGAAGAACAGCTTACACAAAAAAAGTTGTTAGTAGAACAATTTTTTACTGAAGTTAATACTGAAATCAGCGGAATTGATTATAAAAATGATTTTAGAGTGGCTGAGGACGAAATCGGTAGAACAATGTTATATGCAGTTGGAACGGATGATGTTCCACTTACCTATTATAAGACAAATAATCCAAACGAACCAATCAAGTTTTATAAGCTGGACACTTTAGTTAAAAAACATGGTATTAATTTTGTCAGAAATACTTTAAAAAATTATGATTTATTAGTTCCACGTGAAAGAATTGCTAGGGGCAGGGCAGAATTAGCATCCTTGGTAAAAACACGAGATACCCTCACAAACGAAGGAGAAAATATACCAATGCAAACTTTTTCAACAACTGAAGATGTACAAAATACAGTAGATGCCGTAAATACAATTGAGAGTAATTTGAGTAATATAATAGATGAAACTCATTCTAAAACTGCTGTTCAAACACAAACAGAAGGTCTAACAATGCGAGAGATACGAGGTTTAGATAAGGTATTGCAAAACTTTCGTGGAGAACTTATTAATAATCTCTCAAAGCTCACTGAGCTTGATAAAGACATAACAAAAGAAAAACAAAAATTAGAACAAGTTAGCACCCCCGGGCAGGAGGATGAGTTTCAACAAGAGCGCCTACGTGACAGAATAAAAAATTTAGAAGATGAAAGAAGTGCGCGACTTGAAGCGGCGAGTGAAAACAAAGAAGCATTACGCAGTCAAATAAACAGGATAAAAGAAACTATAAATAAGGTGTTAAAAGAAGACACAACATTGGGTGAGAGAATCAAAACCTTGTTTAGGGAGCAAGGTATTACTATTGTTAGTATTTTGACTGCCTTTGGTATGATTATTGGGGTATTAGTTGAGACCATTATTCCTACAACGGGAGGAGGGACTGCACCAACTCCAACTCCAAAGCCTGATCCATCAAGTGTAAAAGACTGGATAAAAAAACAACTATTTAATCTTGGTAAACTTCTTGCCAACCTAGCTGGTAAAGCTGCTGCAGCACTTCCAGGAGTTATTGGTGCAATAGTATCATGGCTTTTATCTGCAACAGGTAATGTTATTAATTGGCTTGGTAACAATCTATGGGCTCTGCTTGTGTTTGTTTCCGGGTTGTTATATGTGGCAGCCAAAGAGTGGTTTAGTAAATCTCGTAAATAAGTAATGCAGCAAGACCTATTACTATGGTACCAACAATTATAGTTGTTTTGTTATCTTCATGTTCAATCGCTATTTTTTTTTGTTTCTGGTGGGTTATGCTCCACAGTTTTATGTATTGTTGATTTATCGAAGTCCGGTAAAAATTTCTTTGTCGTGGTGCCTTGAAAAGGTTGAATATTTTTTGGTGGCACTGGTTTTACATTTACATCATTATTCAATCCTAATGCTTGTGCATCGGTTGCTATTACAATTTCATTATTGTAGTCTTGTATTATTCCAATTTTTAATTCCATGTCGCTCGGAGACATGTACAATCCACTTCCATATACAAAATTTACTTTACTTCTTGCATATTTTAAGGTGTTTTCATATCTTGAAATTTGACTAGGCAAGTCAATGGGGCTGTTTATTGCGTCCTCTACATTTGCTAAAAATTGTTTCTGTGCATCAAATGCTGTCCCAGTTCCAAGTATATCAGTTCTTGTTTGTGATTGTGAACCAAGAATTGCCCAGCAGTATGTTCTTATGCTGTCATTGATTCTTTCTACTCCAGCTCTTGTAAATCCCACAGAACAATCTAGTATAAAAGTAGACCAACTATTATCAGCCTCAAATCCTTGCGCAATGTAATCAATATGATATGTTTTATCACTCTCATAGACTGTAAAACTCATCGTTTTGTTGTCGTATGCAGTATTTACCAAAGGATGATAACCAATATTTGTCCAGTAATTATAAATTGTTCCTAGACCATTATTATAGCTTTGTTTCTGTCTCCAGTCTGAATATAAGTCAACGTTAAACTCCTTGCATATTCTCTCGTATGCGTTTCGGTTATATGTGTTATTAAAAGCATTCCAATTTGAGTCTTGCGGCAATGCTACACTTATCTCAAATAATATTCTTCTGAATTGGTAATAGACATGAAATCGAAATAACGAACCAACCAGAGTATCAGCTTTTAGATGATTGTTGAAATCAATACCACATCCAGTGGTCGCACACCAAATAGCAAAGTTTAACTGATTCTGCCAAAATAACATCCAATCTGTTCCCCAACGTTGGACTATAGCATCTGATTTGACGTATGAAAGTTTGTATTTTTCAAAGACATTTGGAAATGATGCTTTAAAGTCTTTACCGTCTGATTTAATGACTATGTTTTGATGTATTATATCTATCACTTTCTTGCTGAAAGTATTTAAATAGTGAGCATCTGGGTTATATTTGAATTCTTCAGAAATCATTTTTATTTGTGTTTTTATATATTAAAAAAAATAATGTTTCATACAATTTCAAACATAGACAACTCTATTAATTTACAACAGTATATCGATAATAGAGATGGAACTAAGCGCGTTGGATTAAAAATTTTACATACACTATCGGTTGGTTTAATATTATTCACGAAACCGCAAAGACAAGAAACCCAGACAAAATAGAACATTTTCCAAGTGGACTCTATAACATTCCATACTTAGCAAAAAAGTTTAAAAATCTAAATGAAAATATTACCCTGGACAGTATTGAGCAAATTGGTAGAGCCATTATAGATACGTCAATAGAGACACGAATGTCAAGCGGTCTTTCAAAAATGCTGGGATTCAAGGATAGAAAATGGATGACAGGTACTACTTTAGGAGATTACCCAATGGATTTAGCTCCTTATAAACAGCTATATGTTCATCTGAAACAAGTTAATACAAGTAGTAATTATTTCAATGGTGCACCAAGCACTATTATAGGTGTTGTACCTGTGGTAAATAAGCAGTATGGAGATATTGTATATACAAGTTTTTATCCTGAATATCACTGTCTTATGAATGGTGCAATTACTGAATTGAAAATAGAAGTTAGAGATGAGTATGGCAACAAAATAGATAATCAAGGTTTGCCTATGAGTTGTGTTTTAGAAATTATTTAAAAAATATATTTTTATAAAAAACAAAACAATGAGTATATTTGGACCACCAAGCACTAAAAAACCAGAAGACTTAGAGACTTTGATAAATGATGTTCAAGATTTATATAGAGGAATTGTGCCTTTTGTTGACCAGTTTAATCATTTGAGAAATAGAGTTGATAATCTTAAATATGGAATTATAACAATATTTGCAGAGGCTAAGGGCCCACTTGTGTCAAACAGAATACTCTCATTTGGTAATGGTGGAGCAGAAAAAAATGTGGGGCATGTAATGACACGCCGTGGACGGATTATGGGAATAGGTTTAGCATGTGAACGATTAGTTGGTGACGTATCTGTAATAGTTTCTGTCAATGGTGTTGAACAACCAAATTATGGTATAACGCTTCACATCATTCCACGCAATCATGATAACTTTGACGAACCTTTAGAAATTGGTGCTGGTTCTGTTGTTAACTTTGTATGCAAGATTGCCAACGCTACCGCTGTAAATACGGTGGCATCATTATTAATTGAATTAATTTAATTTTTTATTTATTAATAAAAAATGCCGAAGCAACCAACGGCACCAAGTATATATCCTGATTTGTCAGTGGAAAATTCAGTGGAAAACGGACAAAATTATAGATTACAAAAGATTTCAGAGATTGAAAAAAAGTTAATTACAGAACGAGATATACGTCAGTCACTTTATAAAAAATATAAACGCGGTATTAATATTACAGATGGAATTGACACTACCTTAATATCTGCAGGTGTTATTATGGCTGGGATTGGATTTGCTATTCCAGTTTTGTTACCTTTAGAAATAGCAGCAATAGTATGTGGAGCTACAGGTGTTTGTGTTAATTTTATCAGACGGAAGCTTAATGCAAAAGCTCAAAAACATCATGAAATAAAAACTTTGGCAGAGGCAAAGTTAAATAGTATAAAGCAGTTAATATCAAAAGCGTTGAGTGATGCACAAATATCTGATCAAGAGTTTAAGATGATTTTAGATGAGTTGGATAAATATTATAGTTTATAAGAAGACACCAAACAAAAAAAGGCTGAAATAAGTGAAGTTCAAAAAAAAGAACTAGTAGAGCAGGGAAGAAAAGAAGCAATGGCAACATTACAAAAAAGTCTAAAAAGTGTGTAATAAATTGTTTTAGTAATGTGTATGAGTACGATCCACCACCTTTGTATTCAAGGTCAGAAAATTGTTAATTTAAATGTAATTTTGATAACAAATCGACAAATTTGTTTTGTATTAAAGAAACATTTTATAATTTTGACAACTTATAAAATAAAAATAAACTTGCAATCTTCACTACCCCCATTTTGAAAAAGTTTTAATAAATCAAGTAAAATCACCATTTCATGATGATTTATTTAAAAAAAAAATAAACTTGCAATCTTCACTACCCCTATTTTAAAAAAGTTTTAATAAATCAAGTAAAATCATCATTTCATAGTGATTTATTATATATGTGTTTATTTTGGGGTCGTTCTGCTGCAATTCGAGGTAAAAAAAAAATTACAACAGAAACCCCAATTTACATATATATTCTTTCTCTAAATTCTACCGCCGCAACGAGGTCCTGCTGGTAAAGTACAAAACCAACCTTAAAACACTTCTGCGACTAGGCATATCACAACCCTCATTTTATGGAGATGTGGTCTGTAAACTTCGAAAGTTAAAGGGGTCTGACGGGTTTCTTGACCGCATTACAAATTTAATCAGGAAGTTCGTCAGAAAAGGATATAACCTTTTGGTTTTACAGCGCACTGCATGTTTAGTGATGGACCCCTTTACAGTCATTCATTACGCTTCAATTTTCACTTGTGCGATGACTGGACTACCTCTTGGGACTCTATGATTGTACCTACTGAAACCCCAACTAAGGGAGGTGGGTGCTTGAGCTTTCGTCCCTCGAGTTTTCTGGTCGTACCCTAGATTGGTTTTCTCTTTATCTGCAACTACTATGGTTGTTCAGTACGATTCTGGATACATCCTGAGATGTTTATTATTTTTTTGTATGTGTTTCTTTTGTTAGTTTCTCTGGATGTGGACTTTATTGATAGAGAATTCCTTTTGATGGGATGTAGTTTTGTTTACACTGTCTTGTCTATTTGAGCGCTGAAGACAGGATGATAGCGAGGATTGTGCGCATATAAAATCGATTCAAGCTAACCAGTAGGCCTTATTGCCTACTGACCGTTCCAAGTCGGTAAACCTGTCTTCACCACCCTTTCTGTTGTTTTTTGTCTCCTTCATTGTATTTTCAAGTCCTTTTTTGCAGTACAGTGCGGACCTACGATGCCATTGCGTTCGGACGCTGTGGTTTCTATAGGACCCTATATCTCATTTTTACACAGCCAGATGAAATATCAAAATCGTAAAAAGAGCTTGTAAGGTCAGAGAAAGCTCGGATTAGTAGCTTGTAAGCCTTGAACTCATGAATGCCACCTGTGTCAATGGTTTATTCTCTTGTTGTTCTGGCTTCTGCTGAGGCATTGAGTACCTTCTTTGTGGCTTTCTATGCTATAGTTTTTTGTATTTATATATACACGAGCCTCTTTGTGTTTTACTTATGCTGCCTTGTTGGTTAGAGAATAGTTCATGGCGTGGATTTCTTTATTTACACTGTACCGCTTTATTGGGTTGACAGTAGGGTAAGTGTGAGGTTGAGTGCACCCTAGAACCTGGTTTAAACCCCCAGCGTTTCAAGGCGGTAGCCCTATTGTCAACCCTTTTGTGTTTGTGATGTTTTATTTGGGCTTTTATTCATCTTTAGGTTTGTTCTTCGTTTCTTTGTGTGTTTGTGGTTGACTATCGTCCTTGAATGCTGCTTTTCCTGTTCGAATTTTATATCTATATTTACATCTTCAATGGACAATATCTAGAAAGTACCACATTCAAATTCAATTCCAGTTGTGTTTAAGTAAAATGCTTTGGAAAGCTGGCATTGATAGAAGTGAGACAGTTGAACATAGTTATTTAGATTAAAAATAAATGGAGCAATATGTTATTTTTCCAGGTCTGCTTAGAGGCAGTGTGCTACCACAGCCAGACTGTTTTCACAAAGTCATGTTTCCCAGTCTCACTGTATAACTACATCAAAAGTCTTGTGTACGCCAGTGTGTAGGTAAGCTCAGCTTCAGACATTTTATACTCAAAATAAAAAGTAATGAATGCTGTTTTACAATACGACGGCACATATGATAACTATTTCATATTGTGCATAGTACGGATGTAAAATAAAACAAAAACGGTCCTTATATTACATCTAAAATACTGCACCTAACCAGGCTCCTTATATATAAGGACCCTAACTTAACATAATTTGCTGACAGGACCGAGCGATAGGACGGTGGACTTGAAATCTGTAGCTTCCGGGTTCAAGTCACACATACGCCACTGAGTTTAGACTGTGTTTTTTGTTCCTCAGCTTTATTTGTTGGATTGGGATTTAAACTTGAGGGTCTATCCTCTGAGCAGTTAAAGAACCATAGAAACATATTCATTAGTAAGAGTAAGGCAGGTTCTAGGATTCCTATGTGTCCTCCTTCCCCTCTCGCTGGAGCGGCTCTAAATAACGTTGATGAGCCGAACAATTATTTTTTAATTCATCGTATGTGTAAAAAATAATCTATCGTCACTATTCATCTATTTCAACTCTACAACTTGTTAAATATTTAAATTGAAGCGAGATCTGCTTAAACAAAATATATATCATTCTTTTAATTTTCCTATGGGCCCTTTTTTCGGTTTCTTAGACCCAAATTTTTGTAAAAAATAAATAACAGAAAAAAAATTCAATTTGTTTTTTGAACACTCAACATTGTAAGAAAAGTAACCGGTGGTATAGGTATTTTGGTCCCGCATTTCAAATAACCAGTGATCATGTTTAAAAATTAAAGTAAAATTAGAAGGTCATATTATATAGATGTTTGCTGGTCAACGCTCGTACCATTTTCTGTTCAATTCATATTCATAAAAAACGTTCTGTATTCACTATTTATTCATCTATATAAACTCAGCCAACTTGTTAGCTTATTAAGTTGAAACAAAAAATTGTATGGTTATTGATAAACAGAATTTGTATCATCTTTTTATTTTCAGAGTCCCTGATGACCTGAGACGCTGGGAGTTACATGAAGCTATTCAATGTTACTGAAGTCACAGAATATATGGGAGGATTTCATGTAAACAAGAGTCAAGTCACATATATAATAACTTCGTTACCATTAACAAAGGAATTAGAAATACTTCAACAAACGAGAATAAAATAATGCTACGGTGAACAATATTTTTTTTATGAATCAGCAATACGTCATACGGACAGTACTAGCTAGCATCAACTTCAAGAAAAATATGTCTAATAACATTTGTGACTCGAGGGAATAAGGTTATTTGGAGCCTCTAATTCCGAAATTCCCAGGGTCGGCAGTTCAGTAAAATATCATATCAACATGCATGTCTGACTGTTGGCAGAGGTGGATCGATGGCGACAAACTGGACAGTTCATTGGAGTGGCTCCAAATATAGGCTAACTGGAAAATATAAATATGTTTCTGTTTCTGACCGACCATGCCGAATTTCTTTATTGGATTAAATTGATGTTTGGTGTATTTTATTGGATTGTAAAGTTTGTGGAATAATGGATGGCGGGAGGTGTACGGTACTGGTTCTACCCAGGAATTTGGAAAAGTAGGTGGTGTGCCTCCACCACAAAAACAATCAACCGTCACAATTATATAACCATACATGTGTTGAAAATGACTAAAACACTATAATGATACAAATAATACAAACTGAGAAGTGCGCTTATTAAAGGGACACGCAGTTTTCTTTTAAATATATGCAAGCAGGTGTACAATGAAAATTCTACTTGATTAATGAATCAAGGTGCTAATTTTAATGCTTGATACATACTTCAAAAATGCCGTGTGTCCCTTTAACGAATAAAAACAATTATTGCGATGCAATTTTTATTTTTTATTTTATATGATACCCTTTATATTTTGAATGTATTGATGTGAATATTTGAAATAAAATGTTTATATCAAATGAATAATTCACTTTGATATCTGACTATATTGTTTACTTCGTCATGAAAGATAAGATTTAATACCTTTATCACCTTATGTACCTTAAATGTTATTTATCACCAAATGCTGAGGTGGCCTATAGTGTCATAGTGTTAGCCATATCCGACTGTCCCGAAAAGTTTGTTTGCCTATCTCCGTCCACAGTTTTTTACCGATTGTTTCGAAACTTTACTGAATGTTTACCTATGCTGTCAAGAGGTCATGTCGATTTTGCGTCATTTGTTATTTATATTCTTGCATTGCGGATTGTTTTCAGTGGGTCATACATGTAGATTGTACCATGGACACATTTCTAGTACATGACTTATGGGGATGTTTGGTTGCCCTTTTCTTATACATTGTATACATTTTGCCTCTCACCGCTGCGGGTTCGAATCCCACTGGGAGCTCGACTTGTAAGTGAGAAAGTGTCGATTCTTACGGATGGTATAAAAGTTACTGGTTCTAATTACAAAAATGGAATGGTCAGCCTCTACCACAAGAGGAATTGACCGTCATATATGGCCTAAAATGTGCTAAAATGACGTAAAACACCATTCAAATAAACAAACCTAAAACAGCATGAAAATGCTCTTTAAAAAATATAAATACTCTAGAGCAAGATTACAAGGTGTAAATCAATGCAGCACATGTTTTGAAAAAAAACTGGCTTTCTTTTCTTTCTTTCTTTCGATACTGTCACGTCAGTGAGTCTGCCTGATAAAAAAATCATCTTAGGTTTCAACCGACACATGGTCTATATTTAAACTAATACATGTAAGATCCCCTCAAACCCTTTGACGTGTGGGTGATATATTCCACGACTGAGCCATGATAACATCATGGGACAGCAACACATACATTTACATAGGCTTATTTTTTCTTGTTAAATCTCAGCTCATATTTACCACCGTCCGCCCTCAACTCCCATTTTGAGCAGTGTTGATTTTTACGTACACTACACACATGTAAGAGGGCTCCCAATAGTACCCGCTCCATCGAATACACGCCTGTAGATCTTGCGAGTACAGTTGAATCAAAAACGCAGTCAGTTAATTTAAAATAACTGTCGTTTTATGTGTACTTTTGATAAAGAAATAACATGCTTAACGCAACTGTTATATCGTGACCCGGTTAGCTCTAATATCGCATGCTATAACGAGACGTTTTCAGAGGAATAAATTCACATTTGCCTAAAGATCGTTTATATCAGAAACATTAATGCAGGATTATCATGTAATAATGCAGTTGGATTTGAAAGGTAATAATTCACAGATGATGAGATGTTTTAAAGAGAATAATTATACTGTAATTTCCTGTGTACTACTTCTTTTTTTTCAATTCTACTTTGAAAACAAAAACAAAATCGAATCGTTAAATGAATCGACGGCGATTTCAATGTATGTCATTCCTTGAACAAACTTGTGTATTTGCTTCTTATTTAAGAAATAAAATATTTCCAGCGGGTTGACATTGTCCCAGATCAATACCTGATGGGCGGGACTTGAAGTTCATCGATATCAAGGGCCGCAGGCCCGCAGTTTCGATGTGTTTCAAGTCCAAAACACAAGGCTTTGATCACGCACATTATAAAACCGCTGGAAATATTTTATTTCTTATCTAACATGGAATTTTATGTAATTATCATGAAACACATTTCGTCGAGAGATTGCACAAAATACAAACAAATTCTCACAACTTACATCGTATGGCTATCCCTCAACATCAAACGGGAAGAATATACAGATTTATCCTATTTACATGAGTTGTTGGAACGTAGCGTCAATTAAAATGACGCATTTCATTGCGTTGTTGTTTTGCATCTGACGTTTAAAATGGTTAACGGTTGACGTACATGACGTCAGAGGTTTATATAGCTTTTTTTCAGACCACCCCAATAACCAATCAACATTGAGTATTTTAATAAACCATGTTAGATCGTAAATTTTAAACTCATTGATAAATCGTACAAAAATTACTTCGTAGTTAATTACTTCTTGTTATAAAATGATGCAATAAGGTAGTATCCCAGGTCATTATCAAACATTTTGTAATAATACAAATAACACTTTTATTGTTAAATTTTGCTCATTTGTGCATATAGAAAATATTAAAAAACAATGAATAATCAAGACGGAGCATTAGGCCTCATGAAGTCACTGGGATATTTTATAATACATAAAGCACGAGCAAAGACATCGTAGGTCCGCTCTGAAACACAAACTAAATTAAATGAGCAAATTGCGCGTATTCATCAATTCAACATTTATACAATTGCAAATGACTTGTATTTTCATATTCATATGTACATAATCATCCGTGTTTCTATACTTACAGTGCCGTTTAATACTGCCTTGTTTGTTAGCGATTACAGTCTGTCGGTGACTTTTTGTTATTTTCACTGTTCCGGTTTGTTGGGACGACAATAGGCAAGAGTGGGGTTTGGTGCATCATAGAACATGGTTTAAAAAACATCGGCCTTGTTGCAACTGACCTTTCCAAGTCGGTAGCCCTACTGTCAGTCTGTTTGTGTTTGATGCCTTGATTCTCATTAACATTAGTATTGTTGTTTGTTTTATTGCGTGTCTTTGGCTGTCTGTGTTCTGTGAAATCTACATAAAAATTATACTGCTCGACTGTTAAACCTACATTTCTAAACAAAATACGCGATTCTGTTGAGAGAAAGAACAAACTAAATCCAATCATATACATGCATCGAACTTAAGCACATTATACCATTAGCTAAATTATTATTTACGTAATAAATCACATTTAATGAAACTCTGACAAGAACCTCAGAGGAATGAAGCAGAATATTGTCAATGCAGCAGATTGTTAAAACAACGATCACTATGTGGTATGGTGAACTTCATCAAACGTATATTCACGTTTATAAAGCTCAAGTTTTGATAGGGAATAAAAGCAAAATCGAATACTGCGTTTACTGCTTGGTTAAAGAGGCTGAAGGCGATCTGGAACAACTGTGGATGTCTATAACAAAAGCGAGGTTGTGTAAACATAAAATGGATTTAATCTAACCTGTAGGCCGTATTGTCAACTGACAGTTCCATGTCGGTAACCCTGCCTTCATCGATATTTGTGTTGTCTTTTTTTCCCTGTTGGTTGGTTCTTTATATTTAGACACAACTAGTGTAAGCCTTATGGCATGACATTATGGTGTTTGTAGGGCGTTTCAAAGAAACATTGCATGCCTAAAGTCCGTTGATCAAATATAAAATTTAAATTTCTCTTTTGGTTCAAATAACTTTCTCCATCAGGGTAATACAAAATTACAAAATGGTATAAACTTTATTGGAAATCTAATAGATTGCTGAGAATGATTTGATCATTTACACGCAAGAGCCTCGTTACCCGTCTTATTAAGAATAACGCATTTCTTCAACTAGCACACTGACGTCAATGTTTTACATTCTTATTTCAACATGAATGGCAATATTAATAAGGAATAAGCGTGGCGCCAGTACAACGTCTTCCATTGCTTGTTCACCGCCATTTGCATACCATCTTCGGATGGCTTACATTTCTGTACTGTTTACATGATTAATATTGAGTTCTGCTCAACCCGGGGCTTGCACTTTCACTACCGTTCAAGAACAGTCTCAATCAAATTGAGACTGCAACATTGTATTTAACGTGTTGGACGATTTCCAAATTCCACCTTCCATAAGTGTTTATATGACGTCACAAACACTAAAAGGGTTGACCATACGGCTACCGTCTTGGATTGATTGAGTTGATTCAATTGGATTTTATAGTTGCACCAACAGCTAAGGTCATATGGCGACTTTCCAGCTTCCATTGGTGGAGGAAGACTCCAGGTGCCCCTCCGGGCAATTTTCGTGCACGGGCGGGCACCTGGGTAGAACCACCGACGTTCCGCAAGCCAGCTGGATAGCTTCCTCACATAAAGATTCCTAGGCCCCTGAGAGATCGAACCTACAGCGGTGAGGGGCCAGTGATTTCAAGTCAGAGACGTTAAAGCAATAATAAATGCAAACGACATCACAAACACAAAACGGGTTGACAATAGGGCTACCGTCTTGGAACGATCAGTGGCAAAAATGCCGCTTGGGGTTTAAACCAGGTTATAGTGCACACCAAACCTCACACTTACCCTACTGTCATCCCAATAAAACGGGACAGTGTAAATAAAGAAATCCCCGCAATGAACTATTCTCTAACCAACAAGGCAGCATTACTAGGTAATATACGTAAAACACAAAGATGCTCATGTATATATAAATACAAAAAAACGACAACAATAGCATGGAAATGTAGAAAGCCACAAAGAAGGTACTCAAGAGCAACAAGATAATAAACCATTGAGGCACGATAAGACAAGCTTGCAAAAAACATCGAACCTCACTGTCCTTTTGGACTTTAGGTAGACGCCATCATAGAGTCTACAGCCTGTCCGGTCATCGCACAATTAAAGAGGAAAGCATAGTGGCGAGCTGTAAATGAGTCCATTACCAAGCATGCAGTGCGTTGCAAAATGATTTGGTGATAACCTCTTTTGATAAACTTTTTAACAAGTTTAACAAAGATACTATGAAAGTAATCATGACCATGAATTTTACGAAGTTTGATAAACACTCACCATTGAATTCCGGTTGTGATTGTCCTTGAAGAGTTCTTGAATTACTTTTATATTTGGAAAGAAAATCAGGGTTACATTAATAAAATGTTGCAAAGATTTTATGACGTTTATGGTAACGGTAGCCCTGATGGAGTAGCTTTTTAGTTATACATAAATGACGAATATTAAAGTCCTCAACTCGAGTAAAAGCTCTAGAAAAACGAATAAGTAAAAACGACACATAGACCACATAAGAAGTTGCTCGGGAAACATCACAAAAGTAAAATCACGATTTCAAAGCGCCGGCACATATTTTAACTTTTCGTCCATTCGAACTTTCGTCCGTACATCAATCCGTCCGCAAGCATCTAATGTTCTCAATTCCTTCCAGATATGTCATTGATGGATACTTACGGATTTATTGCTCGTGATTAAGTAAAACAAACAGGAATTTCTTTGTGTGCTTTATAACTTCAACTTCGAATTTGTTTGTTTATGTGCGTGTTTTTGGTTGACTTTCGTACTTGAATGCTGCATTTCCCGTTCGACTCTTCTATCTACTTTTTCAGACATGTTCACCAAATTTAATTTTAAGGGGATCTCAGAAGAATTTGGCAACGAGCAAAAACGGTGTTAGCAATGATTAACCCAAAATAAGAGAATTTCAGATTATTAAGGCGATGAATACTTGGTGTCTGTTATTCATACAAATATATGAGAAGGTTTTGTTTTAATATGACCTCGCAAGAATTGAAATTAAGAAAAACTACACTTAAATAAATTTAAGAATAACATACGGAAAGTACAGCTTGTTAACAATATGTCAGTGACAAAGTTAAAACTATACATCATGTATAAAATTAACCTGAAGTGGTTACATCATACCTATTATAAACTAACAAAATAATTTAAACTCACTTTGAACTATTTTTACGAATTGATCTAGAATGTTGTTGATTTTGACAGTGACGTTTAGAGGTATAAATAACATTCATTTTTAAATAAAATGTTAAAATTATCCAACTTTTAAAATATAGTTCATGCTGTTGTTTTTTAACTTCAAAAATAAGCTGAGATGATTGGCCGTTTCTATAATCTATATCAAAGTAACCATTAACTTGCTTTTTAGTGTGGCGGCAGTAAAACGTCTCCCCGAGCTTGCAATCAGGACTGTTATTCATGATCGCTGAGCCGGATACTTATATTTAGTTATCGGTGGTACATTTTCAATTGCTTTTGTTTTCTTACTTAATTTTCGATTCGGTAGTTCCACTACTCCGGCCGATAAAAGGCTCTGGGTATTGTTTAACCACTCATATGATATGTTGTCTGCTTTTTAATGTAGTATTTTGGCTGTTACTTTGTGATAAGCAGGCTTCATAACCTCTCCCAACTAAATTCCATTTTGTTTATTTCGTTCTTCGGTGAAGAGTGTTTTGTTAGATACTGGGACCATACGCCGCTGGACGACATGGGGGAAGAAAATATATCTATTTCCACCGCCATATGCATGCCATCTTCGGGATGGTTAAAATTATGTACTATTGATTTGATGAATATTGAGATCTGCTCGAGGGCGTGAGCGGTAGCTAGCATATTTCATTACCGTTCATGAACAGTCTCAGTCAAACCGAGACTGCAATATTTCGTATGTGTCGTGTTCGGCCGTTTCCAAAGGTCCACTCTCATACTTTTTTTTTGGGTACAGAATATAGGATTAAGCTGTTATTCTATCGCACTTGACAAAAATCCTGCTATTATTTGAACGTTTTTGTGAGAAAACTATCAAAAACACTAAAATGCGTTATAAATGGGTTAACAAGTATTGAAATGTTGACATTTGCGACAGTATTTTGTCGTTTAACGGTCACAAATCATGTTTAACGGTTCCGTTAACGTGTTGTCATTGAACAATATTTGCGATCATTACACGACTGATATTCCGTCGAATACAATTAATCCTACGTTTCTCCGCTATCAGAATTATGTAGATTTTTTTTGTTCTATGTTCAAGCTCCGTTTATAAGGTTATCGGATGTCTATTTTATTGCGGTCTTCTTACCACTTTGCAACTTTACAAACAACCGCTTATGTTTGTTTGACTATCTGGAAAATAAATGAATCCAAGATTCATTTATTGCCTTAAATCAGCGATTATTTAGTTTAAAGTACATACTAATAACACACTACATTGTCAGCCCAGAAGGATAACGGATTGGTACTAGTAAGCATTTCTTGATTTTGAATATGCACTGCAAAGCAAGTTTGTATTTGTAGGTAAACTATCATATCCTAAAAGCAGATATAAAAGTCGAACACGAAATGCAGCATTTAATCAAATACAGGCATCGGAAAAAACAACACTTACAAGTGTTAAGTAATATAAGAAGCAAGGTTTGTGAAATTACAACTATAAAAGAGTTGCCAATATGACGAATATATAGCATATTTTGTACCTGTTTTTGTAAAACTGTTGGCAAATCTGTTACACTGGCATTCCCTTCAAACAAATCCAACTCTTCTGAAACTGACATGATCTGACCCAGCGTAATACGTAGTTCCATCTGTCGTTCCTGTAAAGTGTTTCCATATTCCATCCCTAAAATATCTACATCACCTGAACTGTCAGTGAGACCTTGTTTCAGTTTCTTTCCATCAAATGTCAGACAAGCTGATTGGTGTTTTAAATCGTTACCGATTGTTCCAATAA